>ML325735.1:114780-182935 GCA_005239505.1 Nicotiana paniculata
TGTTTCTACTTGAGAGAGAGTGCATATGTAGGTATTTGTTTGAAAAACATCACTCCCAGAGTATAGACGAAAGTCATAACTGAGGGTTTAGAGGTTGGATTAGAGATAACGATACCTCGGGTGCAATCTAAAGTGAACTGTAATGCAATCTAGCTAGCGTAACTTGAGAGAGTGCGTCTAGTAAATTATCATAATTACTTGAGAGAGATTTATGGTAGGTAGAGTGTTCATTATTGATAGAGACAACTAATCAAACTATAAGAAGTATCCGAGAAGGAAGTTCACCGACGGGGGAAACCATAACCTTAGACCTTTATTATAATTTTTTACATCATATTGTTAGTTAATCGTTAGTTTATTAATTTTGTTAGTAGAAATAGTAAAACACCACCAATTGATATTCAAAAGTATTGATAAAATTTATTAATTAAAAGTTTCGTATTCTAAAGCCTTGATTGATACTTAAATTCCTTGTGGGATCGACTCTGGGCATAATACCCCGGATTATATTTGCAACGCCCGCTTAGTCTTTTATAAGACATAGTTGAGCGTGATCAGCAGGCCCTCGATAAGTGAGCGCCAGGGGTGTCGATCTCTCTTCCAAGATCAAAGAGGCCAGGGCCCTGGAGGAGGAGTTGACAATGCCGAGTACATCGGACGAGGGCTCCGAAAGCGGCTCGGACAGCGGTGGAGACATAGAGTAGTTTTTCGTCCTTTTTTACGTGGGATCCTTCGGGGGAACTTTTGTAAAGAACACTTTGTAAATATATTTTTTTGGAAATCGAACATCGTTTGTCATATTTTTCTTAAACTTAGTTCCATAACCTTTTCCCCGCAATATGACTTTTATGCTTCGACTCTTTGCTTCCTCGGAACTCGTACTTGCAATAGTAGATTAAATCGAGATTGGGCACCTTCTCGAGGCTAGTTCAGTTTGTGAACTTTGATTCCTCGAACCTCCTATGACGGTATTATTCATGCGACGTGAACGTGAAGTGACCGAGGTGGCCCCACCGGTACACTTCCGCAAATGCTATGACGTCCTGTCAGAAATTGAATGGACTTTAAGGCAGTTGGTTGGACACCTTTAATTCTATAAATGTTCTTGCTTCTCCTTCATTCTAACTCTTGCATTTTTGTGAAAAACCTCAGATTCTCTTTCATCTTTCTCATTTCTTTTCCATTTTTGCGAAAATGAGTTCCGCTCCTTCCTTTATACCTTTGCTTTGAGTAACTATGGTTGCCGTGCCTGAATCCGCTCACCAAGAAGAGGGAAATTCTTCCTCTGCCCCTAGCCTGGCTGACGGCATACCGCCGACGTATGGCGAGCTGAGCTCGTACTAATTTGCTCTGAAAAAGTACTTTGTAGTAGAGAAACCCTATGATGCCCGGGGCCATTGAGAGCATGCCTCCGTATTTGTTTGATCGATAGAAGAAGACCACCTCGAGGTGGTGAGGAGAGCCTACGGCTGGGGGAAAAATGTGGTGCTGCATATACCCTCTCGAGATGAAAACATCATGACCTATGTAGAGGGATTCTTGACCGGGTACACGTACCCGTTTACATTGGTCCCCCTCGACCAACTTGTGCTCGAGTTTTGTAAAAGGTACCGAATCACCTTAGCATAGATTCATCCGTCCTTTTGGCGGATAGTGCTGAGGATGAGGTATTTTACTGAAAGGGCTGAGCTTGAATTTACCCTCAGCCACCTCATTAGGTTATACCGACCTCAGCATTGTCGAGGCCTGAATGCGCTACGACGTCGGTCCACGAGGTCTTTTATTGCCAGTGATGATGAGGACCAAAACGGGGGATGAATGATTTGGTTTATTCGGGTGAGGACCATCGACGTCATTCCAGTGGATTTCCTGCCTTTTCCCGAGAAATGGAACTTCGAACGTAAGCACCATGTCGTGCCTTAGTGTCTCTTGTTATTATTAACTTATATGAGTGTTTCTTTTTCACTTTTTCAGTGGTCTTGTGGATGCTTGGGGAGGTCCCCGATCTTGCGGACTGGACTTGGAAGTTAGCAGCTTCATCGACATATGACGAGCGCAAGTGGCATGATTTCTCGAGGGGAAGATGGGAGGTAAAGCACCACGGTATGAGTCGCGTGGTATCCCTTTTGATGAATGTTTCCTTTCGTGTGTACTAACTCTGATGCCAGAGGTGTTGGTGGGTTATTCGGAATGAGGCCGTGTCCCTTCGAGGAAAGTAAAGGCCCGAGGGAGAACAATAATCGAAAAAGGTTCTCTATGGATGAGGAATTCTTGATGAGGCGGGTCCTTCTCGGAGGCATAAAGAAGACGCGGTTGCTGAGGAGAGCTTTATATACGTCAGCCATTCTGCGAATGTCGGCTCCCCTTGTGAGGATGATTCTTTGTCTACGGCTCAGGCCGGGGGCCCTTCTGAGGTTGCCGGTTCTGCCAGGCCTGGGACCTCTAATTTTGAAGAAGAGGTTCCCCGAGAGAGGAAGAGCAAATGTCCTCCACCGTCGTCTGCTTCTACCCTCGAAGGTACTTTGGGGGATGCTTTGGACCAGGGGTTGCCCAGACTGATTGAGGTTTCGAGTAAGCATACCCTTATTGAGAGCGGTTCAACTGGGGCCGATGGGGCCAAACTGGTAAATGCATGCTCAACTTTTAAAGAGGCCCAACGGCTTTGTTTCGAGGTGAGTTTCGATTGGCTTTGCTGGCTTGTTGGCTATGGATCTTCATTCTTTTAATCGAAGTTTTACTTTTGCAGGTTTTTGACAAACTCAAGGCCGAGCTGCTTCACTATGAGGCTCGATTGATACATCTTCGAGTGGAGATGCATCGGAGCTGGATTTATGAAGGCAAACTCGAGCGCCAGGTAACCCTGACCCCGTAGGGGTATGTGCCTTATTTATTGCTTTTGGGAGCTAATGCTTTGGTACTTCAGTTGCAGGAAAAAATAGAAGCGTTGGAGTGCCTTTGGTGCGAGTTCGGGTAAGTTAGGTCCGAGTATCAAGTGTTGAAAGCACAGGTAGGCGCACATGTTGCGGCCCAAAGGAATGCTTTGTCTAAGGCTACTGGCCTCGAGATACAACTTTGCAATGCCCAGGAAGATAGCTCAATTCAGTCGAGCAGGATTGCCAAGATCGAGGTTGATCTTCTAAATATGAAGGCAGAGGTTGTGGATGCTCGAGCCGAAGCTAAGGTAGCTCGAACGAAGGCCGATAAGAAGGTAGTCGCTTACTTGAAAGACGCTGCCCATGCAGGGGCGGAGCTGAGAGGGGCTTTCAACAGAGAGAGGAGGGGCAATGAGTATGCCCGATGCAAGTCCCGGAGGGAGACCCTCGAGGAGATACATGCTAGGGAATTTGACCTCTCAGAAGAGATAAAGCAGGCCGAGGCGGACGAGACCGATGCCAAATGTTTCCTCTCTTGAGCTACTGCTGATACTTGAAGGCCACCGTGGGAGCTGGTCCGAGGGGCCTTTGAGAGAGCTAGTCCCGAGAGTAGAATAGATTTTATACTCTGTTGTTTGCATAAGATTCATGTGGGAGCATTAGAAATATGTATTTTTAATACACACACACACACACACACACACACATATATATATATATATATGAAATATTCTTTGATCTGATTTTCCAGTTGGTAGTTAGTCCGATGAATTGGACTTTGAGATGAAACCCTTGGGGTTATAAATTGGCCCTGGGGCTCTGTGAGCTGGCGACTCGGGCTCTTATGCTTTTTTGGACCTGAGGCGCTTTAGTTAACCGTATCGGGTTTAGTCTCCGTGTCGGGTTTTAAATTGAGCTCAACGGCCCTCAGGTTTTCAAATTGGCCCTGAGGCGCTTTTTGTCGGTATGACCTGTAGCTGGCGGCTCGGGCTCTTACGCTTAAGGTCTATACGATTTTTAATTTAGCAGGCGACTCGGGCTCTTACTCTTTGTTGGCCCTGAGGCGCTTTAGTTAACCGTATCGAGCTTAGTCTCCGAGTCGGGTTTCGACTCGAGCTCAACGGCCCTCAGGTTTTCAAATTGGCTCTGAGGTACTTTATGTCGGTATGACCCATAGCTGGCGACTTGGGCTCTTACGCGTAAGTTCTATACAATTTTTAATATGGCGGGCGACTCGGGCTCTTACACTTTTTAGCCTTGAGGCGCTTTAGTTAACCGTATCGGGATTAGTCTTCGAGTCGGGTTTCGACTCGAGCTCAATGGCCCTCAAGTTTTAAAATTGGTGCTGAGGCGCTTTATGTCGGTATGACCCGTAACTAGCGACTTGGGATCTTACGCGTAAGGTCGATATGACTAGCTGGCGACTTGGGCTCTTATGCTTTAGGTTGGTACAACCTTTAACCGGTTCTTTTCGAAGTAGATGGAGGCCTGTGATTTTATGGCAACAGTCAGATGCCTCGAAGTTCTCGGCCTTGAGGTCTTATGGATTCGAATTTGATAACCTGATGAGCCGACTGTCGGGGCAGTCCCCGAGTCGGAATTGATGTTGCATCGAAGAGGGCTTATGCTGTTGATATTGCCTCGTGGAGTTTGAGTTATAATTTTCCTTCCCTGAGGTCTTATGGCTTCGAGTTTTAAAGCTTGATGAACCGACTATCGGGGACCGTCCCCGAGTCGGAGATGATGTTGCCTCAAAGAGGGCTTATGAACTCGGAATTACCTGCCCTGAGGTCTTACGGTTCGAGTTTGGCGACCCGACGGATGACTGTCGAGGACAATTCCTGTGTGCTTGTTAAGTTTTTGGCCCTGGGGCTGTCTCTTGTAAAAATGGCAAACTCCTTTGATGCGCAAAATATTTCGATGATAGAAGGTACTTCTCTGATTACTTGGTACAAGTATACATGTTTTTCCCATCGAGGGTTCGATTATTAAAAATGGAAAACTTTTTTGATGCGCAAATGTTTCGATGATAGAAGGTACTTCTCTGATTACTTGGTACAAGTATACATGTTTTTCCATCGAGGGTTCGATTATTCTATACGGACACAGTTCATTCGACGGTTTGGTACGATACATCATTCTCCTGTCGGGATTCTCTTTGGCATATTTCAGTGATCTCCTGGGGGGATGCCCATCAGTATTCGAGGTTGATAAGAGAGAAGCCTTGAATACTTGGTGAGTTCTCCTTAGGTAGCATATGGACGTTTGCTCGTTAAAAACCTCGCCGGTAAAACCCTTTTGGGATAAAATCCGATGTGAGGGAAAAAGAGTGCAACGCATGCTTTCAAACCTAAGGCCTTTGAGCTGGGGGGTGATTTGACTCCTTTCAATCGAACGCCTGCATGCAGGTCAGCGTATAGTGTGAAAGGAAAAAAGGATAGAGTTGTACCTTAGCTGTGATGGCGCTCGAGCCTCGATACGCTCTGGTTATCAAATCCGAGGACGCGGCATGATCCTTTGTTTGTTCCTACGAGAATGTAGTTTATGATTGTTGCTTAATTGTTTGCTTGTTTTTTTGGCTCCTTCGATGTAAAAGGTGACGGTGCCACATCGTGCACTGCGAACATTTCTTTTGCTGCGTAATGCTCTCGGTATACTATTTTTACTCCATCCTTCGTAGGGAACTTCATCCTTTGGTGAAGGGTTGACGGAACCGCCCTCATATTGTGGATCCATAGCCTTCCAAGCAATGCATTGTACCTCATGTCACCTTCGATGACATGGAACTTGGTATCCTGAATTGTGCCGGCCATGTTGACCGGGAGGATGATTTCTCCTTTCATTGTTTCGCTTGCCATGTTGAACCCGTTGAGGACTCGAGAGGCAGGTACAATCTGGTCGAGCAACTCGAGTTTCTCTACCACTCTCGACCAAATTATGTTGGCCGAGCTACCTGAATCCACGAGCACACGCTTAATTTGAAATCTATTGAAAAGAAAAGAAATTACCAGTGCGTCATTGTGAGGTTGAGACAAGGTTTCGATGTCCTCTTCGCTGAACGAAAGGGCGTCTCCAGATATGTGGCTCCGAGTTCTCTTTTCCCTAGTGATAGATACTTTGGTCTACTTAAAAATGTGTCCCTGAGGGACGTCGACCCCGCCAATAATCATGTGGATGACATGTCGTGGCTCTTCTGTTTCATTTTTCTTGTTTTCATCTCTTTCCCGAAATTGATTTTTAGCTCGGTCGCTGAGGAATTCTCGAAGGTACCCTTTGTTGATCAGTCGATCCACCTCTTCTCAAAGTTGTTTGCAATCTTCAATCCTATGACCGCGGGTATCGTTATATTTGCATATCAAGGTGGGGTTCCTTTGTGAGGGATCTGATAGCACGGGTCTCGGCCACCTGGTGTCCTTGATCTTGCTAATGGCCGATACGATGTCTGAAACATCAATGTTGAAATTGTACTCAGATAGCCGGGGTGCCTCTACCGGCCTTGCATGCCTGTCGAATCCTGCTTTGTTCACGAGTCCCCGAGGATTCTGTCGTCGGTCCATGCTTGGGTCATTTTGAGGTACGTCACGCCTCGGGATATTTTTCCAATGTTCTATGTACGGTTGATACCTTTCTTTGTTTGGTCTTGTCTCTCTTTCTAGAAGCCTCGATTCCTTTTCTAAGACTCTGCTAGGATACACCGAGCCCGAGGGGGCTTCTAATTGGTCATCCTCGACCCTGATCTTCGACTAGTACCTGTTGTGTACATCCGCCCAAACTATGGCGGGGTACTTGATTAAACTCTGCTTCAACTGTTTTGAAGCTATCGAGCTTCACTCATTGAAACCCTGAGTGAAGGCTTGCACCTCCTAGTAATCGGAGATCGATGGTAATTCCATTCGTTCTAGTTGAAAGCGGGACACGAACTCCCTTAACATTTCATTCTCCCTTTTCTTGATTTTGAAAACATTGGATTTTCTTGTAGCGACCTTGACGGCACCAACATGTGCTCTTACAAAGGAGTCTGCAATCATGGCAAATGAATCTACCGAGCTCGGGGGCAGGTTGTGGTACCACATCAATGGATCTATCGAGCTCGGGGGCAGGTTGTGGTACCACATCATGTCCCCTTTGGATAGTGTTTCTCCAAATTTTTTCAATAGAACAGATTCAATCTCTTCGTCTTTCAGGTCGTCCTTTCACAGCACAAGTGTAGGCTGTGATGTGCTCGTTGGGGTTCGAAATTCCGCTTTACTTCGGGAGATCGGGCATTCTGAATTTCTTCAGGATAGGCATCGGAGCTTCACTTGACGGAAATGGCTTCTGTACGAACTTTTTTGAGTCTACACCCTTTAAGATCGGGGGTGCTCCTGGAATCTGATCAACCCTCGAGTTGTAGGTCTCCACTTTTTTGTCGTTAGCCTCTATCTTCTTCTCGCCTGATTCAATCCTTTTCACAAGGTCTTCGAGCATTTTCATAATGGCGGGGTCGGCTGCTGACCCATTATCGCTCGATCTTTCTGGTTCATATTGGACTCGGGGAGCCGTTTCTGGTGGTGCTGTGCTTGGGGTTCTCTGATGGCTTTGTAGCTGAGCAATATCCACTTGTCATGCCTGCAACATTGCAAAAATAACATGAAGGCAAACTTCCCTTTCCCTTTGAGCAGGGGTTCCCTGCGCTTCACGCTGGTCTCCTTCACGAATGCTCCCGTATGTATAAGAGCTCACATCGACATGTTGGTCATTGCGCGAGCCTTCATCGATAGGAATTGGCACTGGTGCCCCTTCAGGGTTTTGCGGTGGTACACCGGCACCTGAAGCAGCTGCACCATTCTCTCCGTGGTCCTCAGGACCGTTGTTTTCGTGTGCGTTTACTGAGTTAGACATTTTCTGACCTGAAATTGAAGATTCTAGGACAAGAAAAAGTGTGAAGAATAACTTGTGTTTTTAGCAAACCAGCACTAAAACGATTACTATTATTTTTAGCCCCACAGTGGGCGCCAAACTGTTTACCTTGAAAATGGTAATTACAATTATATTTGATTATGTGGTTCTAAAAATATGTGATATATTTTAATATCGGTTGTTTAGGAAGTAGATGCTGAGTATGGGGCGAGGAAAATGAAATAAGTGCGAAAAGAACTAGATTACGCAAACCAGGTACCGAAGATGCCAGTCTGGAAGGTGGTCGAGCAGGCCTCGAGGTCGAGCTCGAGAAGCTTGATTAGGGGCTATGGATAACAGTATAACATTATTGAATGCCTTAAGGTTGGCCTATTTGTGATCAATAATAAGCAATAAATGAAGAATAACTCGAGAGCACAATATATGAGAAGCAATAATTTAATAAGACAATTGTAGAGGATGTCTTTGTTAGAGAGCTGAGGATGTTCTTGTTATTGTATTGAATATCATATATGTTATAAAGTGACAAGGTTCCCATTTATATATTGGGGTGGGGGCGGATCCCAACATAGTAAATGTGTAATTAATACAAAGAGAGATGCCTGGTACAACCATTTAATGCCACGATACAAGCTTGTACTATTTTGTGTACTTTGTCAGCTTTAATCACATGCTTTTTGGGAGTTTCTGCCTATTCATGTCGACCCTTGATTTGTACTGCCCTGAGGTTGAGGACCCTCGACGTGCCCCTCGATGCCGAGCTCGGGCCTTCGAACCTTCGTTTTCACCGAAGTGGATGTAAAATCGGGATCTCCGATTTTAGCCGTATACAACATTTAATTGGAGTTGTTGTTACATGTTCTATCTTTCATTGTCGAGTTTACTCTTATATGATTCAATTGAAGTTGTTTCACATTTCTTCTCTCGTTGTCGATTTTACCCTTATATGCATTTAATTGAGGTTGTTATTACAAGTCATATCATTCATTGTTGAGTTATTTGCTATTTTATTTTGTTGTTATTGAGATTCTTTTACGCATTGTGGTTGAGCCATGGGCTGTGTTGTGGTGATATTGGTGTTGTTGGGGAATATTGTGGCATATGGTCACGTGTGGTGCGAGTTGATTATTATGTTGTGATGAGATGACCATGCGGCAATATAAGAATATTGATATTGATACGCATGCGTCGAGATAAGGGACGGATTTATGCGTGTGTTCTAGTTAGGTAAATTACTTCATTTGAAGCACACACGACGAGATAAGAGGGCTAAAGTGCGTGAAGCTATTTCGGAAAAAATATTTTTAAAATAAATGCAAGACTCACACAGAGATATAAGGAAGATTTTTGACTTGTGAAATGTGATTATGAGGTATGGTACCTCGGAGTAATCCTTGTTGTACATTCTATGTTCGAACGACTTGTTGATTTGAACGATTATTGTTTCCTTTAATTTATTCCATTAGTATTCTTAATTGATTTCTGACTATTTTTATCACATACTTACTCTTCATTGTTAATTACTGTGTTTACTTCCGTTGTTAGCCTTATATTAATATTCTGCCTTGCTGTCATTTAGTCCTTTTACTTCTTGTTAGATTTATATTAATATCTTGCACATATTTTCCATGTGTAGCAAGTGTCTTGACTTACCTCGTCACTACTACACCAATGTTAGTCTTGATACTTCGCTTCTATATATTTTTGTGCAGATCTAGGTACCTTTGCCCGTGCCGAACGCTAGTGAGATGATACAGACATCGCAGTGACTTGAAGGTATACTTTCTTGACACTAGTAGGCCTCTGAGTCACCTTCTAGTGATCATATGCTATTGTTTCTCTTATTGCCGAACAATATTGTAATAGAGATTCCTAGATATTTCAGTAGATCTTATGACTCTGTACTATCGGTTTCGAGGTTGTATGACTATTCTTCGGCTTTATTACATTATGTTTTATCAGTTTAATGTTTAATAGTTAAGTTGGTTATTTCTATTATTTCTCAGCATGTGCTAGGCATACCTAGTCTTAGAGATTAGGTTCCATCATGATTTCTAAGGTGGGATTTTGAGGTCGTGACGCCCAATGTACCTCTCCACTCTAACCTTGGTTATCTCACCAGGGCTAGTGTCACAATCTTATCATGATAATCCAGAATAGCGTAATAAGGCGACAACTAGTCCATGCCCAAAATCACATCAAAGTCTACCATATTGAGTAGTAGAAGGTCAACCTTGGTCTCATAACCCCTGATAGTTACCAAACACGATTGATTGACACGGTCTACCAAATTAGAATCCCCAGCAGGCATAGACACATAAATAATGGTATCCAAAGAATCACGAGATATATCCAACTATGAAGCAAAATATGATGAAACATACAAATAAGTGGCACCCGGATCAAATAAAACTGATGTATCCCTATGGAAGACCGGAACAACACATATTATGACAAAAATTGATGCTACAACCTCAGTCATACAAGGAAAAACATAACAACATGCCCGGCCTCCCCTTCTGGGACAACCTCTACCCGCCTGCCCTCCACCTTTAGCTGGTTGTGCAGGTGGAGTAGCAACTGAAGCAACAACCATTTCCTGTGTACCCTGTGGAGGTCCACCCCTCCTAAGTCTGGGACAACCCCTCATAATGTGCCTAGTATCGCCACAATCAAACAACCTCTCTGCGGGTGTGGTTGCTGGTAGTGAGTCTGACCCGGTCAGCCCGAGTAGCTGCTGCAGGATCCCCGTGTAGAAGGTGCACCTGAAAGATCACTTTCCCAAATGAGTACCCTGAGGTCCCGAGTACCTGGAGCACCACGAGTAACCTAAGTGCAGAATGAATTGGTCGACTGACAAAACCTCTGCCATGACAGATCTTGCCCCCAAAGTGGGAGCCCTCGAATCCTACAGAACCAAGAGGCCTCTTAGCCTCCCTATACTCCCTCTCCTGACCATGAATATGATTTAACCTCCTAAAAATCTCTACAACCTACTGTAATGGAGTATCAGTCTCGATCTCCCATTCCATCCCGAATCTAAGACCATGATTGAGCCCCTTGATAAATCTTCAAACTCTCTCTCTAGTAGTGGAAACCAAAGCAGGTGCATGACGGCATAACTCACTAAACTTCATAGCATACTCAGACACGGTCATAGTCCCCTAGTGCAACTTCTCAAACTCTATGTTCCACACATCCCTGAGGGACTGTGGAACGATTTCCCTTAAAAAAAAATAAGAAAACTGAGCCCAAGTAAGTGGAGCTGCGTCAACTAGTCTACTCTCCTCATAAGTCTGCCACTATCTATATGCTGACCCCATCAGTTGGAAAGTAGTAAGATCAATCCCACTCACCTCAATTATGCCTATAGTGCACATAATATGGTGACACTGATCCAGAAAACTGTGCGCATCCTTAGAAGTTGCACCATTGAAAGTAGGAGAAAAAATACTTCTTAAACCTCTGAAGCCTCTTTTTCTCCTACTTTGATGACACCGGCCTGACCTTAGGCTAAATCGAAACCGTAGGTTGTACCAGCACAACACCCAAAACCTGATCAACATGGGCCTGCCGCCCTGGAATATGGGCGGCAGGAGTCTGAGTTTCTCTCCCAGCCCGAGAAGTAGCTTGTGCAACAGGGGTCAATCCCTCCTGAGCCAAAGTACCGAACATGCTTAGTAATTGTTATAATGTCTCATGAAGTCCAGGGGGAGAAATAGGCATCTCAGGTGCCTGCTCCAAACAAGAGCTACTGGTGTCTCCTTTCAATTGCTGCTCTGGCAGGTGCTCTAGCTGTAGCATGTGCCCCTCCTCAGCCTCTACCTCGGCTTCGACCTCTCGTGGCTCTAGCAGGGGGCGCCGATGTCTGCTCAGCAGATTCGATAGTGTGTGTCCTCACCATCTATGAGAGAATAGACTGACAAAGGCTCATAGTATGAAATCAATAAATCCCATGAAAGGAATGAAAGAAGTGAAATTTTCTACAAGTTTCGTAGCCTCTCGAAGATAAGTACATACGACTGTGTACGATCCAAAAGCCTACTTAACTTGCTCGTGACTCATAGAATCTATGAACATATAACTCTGATACCAACTTATCACGTCCCGAAATCCTACCTTGAGGATCATGATGGCACCTAGTCTCCAAACTAGGTAAGATGGGCACTTAACATTATTTAAAATAATTAAAGCATGATATAACGAAAATAGAAGTTAACATAAATGAGAAAATAGGAATAATACAGGCCTAAGCGGCAATACCTAAGATAACTTCCAAAACTAGGTGGTACAGAGTCATAAGCTCTAACTAAATACACAAGAACATCTAAAAAATACAGTACTATCTGAAATACATAAATAATATAAATGAAACAAGACGTTGATTCTGAGGCCAGCGGTCGGATCATGCAGGGATACCTTGAAATCTCCTGTGTATGAAATGACTTACTGCCGATTAGTCCATGTCAAAGTAGTTGGATCTTCACAAAATGTGAAGAAACGTAGTATGAGTACACCACATTCGGTACCCATTAAGTATCAAGACTAACCTCGGTGGAGTAGTGACGAGGTACACACCGTTTGATACTCACTAGACAAATAACCTATGCAATGAATATATCAAAGAAAACTTATAATTGAAATATGACTGAAAATAGTAATCACAACCCTTTTAGAACATATAATAAAATCTTAAGGTAGTAAAAACCCATCTTTGATCAGGAAACATCAAATAGAGGTAAGGCATGTGATGAAATGTCAAATAAAGACATTAACACAAGGAAATGCAAAATGTAAGCTTTCTGAAATAATTATGAGAATGAAATATCAACCCCATCTCAACACAATCACAAGAAGGCACCCCAAAATATCACATAACATCATCAAAATGGTACCCTTATTATGCTGCATGTGCATATAATAATGATATTCCACCCTTATTTCAGCACATGCATACAACCACCCTTATTTAACCATGTGGGTAGCCCGAGATAACGCCACCCTTATTTCTCCCCGTGCGCACAAAAATAGACATAATCACACGACAAAATCCTCGTGCTGACACTCCCAACCAGTCCGCTCAACATGTCCACAAGTGCCACGATACCACAAAACAACAATACCAAGTGCCACAATATCACAACAATGATACTAAGTCACATCGAGATATAATCACATAACTGCCTCCGACAATAGCGCACAACGACATAGCGAATAATCATAACAACAGAGGGGTGTTCAATTAAATAAAACATGGTAATGGATAAATCAATGTAATGATCATAATCAGGTAGTCATAAAGTGATTTTAACATGTTATATATAAAGTTCACTATCACATAAAGGCATGTTAATAGCCTACTGTCAAATCCGTCCACAACCACACATAGTACTCATATACATGCTCGTCACCTCATGTACACGTTACTTTCCACATCATGGAAGCAAAAAAAAATAGGGATAGAACCTAAGGGGTATTCTGCCACACAAGTTTAGGAAAAATACTTACCTCAAAAAAGCTAAATTAGTCCACTAATAATTCCTACCCATAAAATTAACCTCCGACAGCTCGAATCTAGCCAAAATAACTTAATATAATAAATAAAATACATAGAAAATAATTATTAATAATAAAGCTTCGATCTTTTACTAAATTCAAAAAATCAACTCAAAGTTAACCCGCGGTCCGCACCCTAGAAACTGACAAAACTCACAAATTCTTAACACCCATTTCGATACAAGTCCAACCATACCAATCCTATCCAATTCCAACCAAAAATCGACCTTGAAATCATCAATTTATGTTTAGATTTTTTTTACTAAAACCCCCAATTTCCTCAATTTGATTTATCAAACAATCACTAATTTCAAGGTTGAAATCATGAAATATAAACTAACCAGAGTCGAAAATACTTAGCCTAATCCAAATCATAAAATTTCCTTCCGTAGTTTCCCAAAATCGAGCTCTCTAACTCAAAATGTGATAAAATAACAAAAGCCTTCGAAATAGAGTATTAAGTAGTTCTACCCAGGTATACACATCGTGATCGTGGAAATACCTTCGCGATCACAAAGAACAAACTCGCCTAGCTGCCAAATCCTTCTTCGCGAATGCGACATACTATTTGCGAACACGATTCGCAAACTCACATTACCTAAGCCAACGAGGCCTAGCCTACGCGATCACGAAGAACAAAGACGTACCACCCCATGTTACGACCGACCGGTCATTTTGTGTATTTGAGTCCCGTTTCCTTTTTTGAAGCTTCTCGCATGTGTATTTGTGGTTTTATGACTCTAGGGAATGGTTAGTTTCATTTCGAGGAAGTTTTAGAATGATTTGGATCGTTTGGTTCTTGGTTTAGAATCTTAAATTAGAAATAATGATTGAAGTTTGACTTTTGTGAAAACGACCTCGTAACGGTATTTTGATGGCTCTGAGAGGTTCGTACTGTGATATTGACTTGGTTGCATGCCCAAATTTTAATTCGGAGATACCTAGGTTGATTTAACTTGTTTGAGCGAAAGTTCGCAATTTGAGATTTAGAAGTTTCCTTAAGTTTGACCGTAGGTTGACTTTATGTCTATCGGGTTCAGAATTTGGCTTTGGGACTTAGAATAGGTCTGTTGTGCTATTTGGAACTTGTCTGTAAAATTTAGTGTAATTTGGATTTGGTTTTATAGGATTCAGATGCTTGGTTGCGATTCTAGAGGTTCTTGAGTTTCCTTTTAAATTTCATGCTTTTTAAAGTTCGATTCGTGATTCTAGATGTTATTTTGGTATTTTGATCCTGCAAGCAATTTTGTATGATGTTTTTTGACACGTGTGGATTTTGGTTTGGAGTCCCGAGGGCTCTGGTCCATTTCAGACGTGTTTCGAAATGGTTTTAGCTGGTTTCAAATTTGTTGGTGTGTTGGTGCTCTAGTTATCGCAATTGTGAGCACCAGCATCCCAATTGCGGCCATTGTAGAGGGGTCCCAGGTATCACATTTGTGATATCTTGTTCGCATTTGCAAATTGTCGGCTGGGTAGGTCGCATTTACGACAATTTGGTCGCATTTGCAAAAGGCAGACTTCGCATTTGCGAGGTCATTGTTTGAGTATGCCATCAGATTCTGTGCGTTGTCCCGACATGCACCTTCCTTGGTTTATACAGTCTTAGAGTGAGTCTTCATATTTAACGAGGGGCTCAGTTATGGTCTTAGATTCAGCATGGCTCGAGAGTTAAAGACGGATACCTACAACTCAGCAGGTTGTATAGATCACTCGATGGATGGAGCGTATGAGGGGCCATGAGAGGGAGGATAGGGAGGCCAAGAGGCCTCGAGATTCTAGAGGATTTAGTGGTTCTCGAGCTACAGTTTAAGTTCACCATGGTAGAGGTTATGTGAGTCAACCAGTTCATTTAGCTCTTCTAGCTACACGCAGTGCTCCAGTCATTCTGAGGTCTCAGATCATCCATTTTGCACAACCACTTTCCAGTGCACCTCCTGCAAGGGGTGCCTTCACCAGTCAGTCTAGCCGAGCATGTCAGGTTTAGTTTCAGCAACCACGCCCACATAGAGCTTATTTTGAGTGTGTTGATACCAGGAATATGGTGAGGGACTGTCCCAGACTTAGGAGGGGTGCACCTCCACAGGCTACACAGGCTCCATGGACTCTATAGAGTCCAAAGGCCATGGTTGGTGCTCCAATGCTGCCCCACCTACACTTCCAGCTAGGGGTGGAGGTCAGGTGGGTAAGGGTTGCCCTAGAGGGGGAGGCCATGCTTGTTTCTATGCTTTTCGGTGTAGGACGGAGGCTGTTGCATCGAATGCTGAGGTATTGGCCCAGTCTGTCGTAGGGATGCATCAGTTTCATTTGATCCAGGTTCCACTTGTTTGTATGTGTCATCTTACTTTGCTCCATATTTGGATATATATCATGATTCTAGTGCTCCTGGTACGTGTCTATGCCTATGAGAGATTCTATTATTGTAGACTGTGTTTATCGGGTCGTGTTTGGTCACTATCGGTGTTTATGAGACTAGAGCTGACCTTCTGCTACTCAGTATGGTAAACATTGATGTGATATTGGGCACAAATTTGTTGCATCCCTATCACACTATTTTTGACTGTCATGCCAAGACTATGACATTGCTATGCCAGGTTTCCATGGTTCAAGTGAGGGGTACATTGGATTATATTCCTAGTAGGGTTGTGTCCTTTCTGAAGGCACACAAATGGTTGAGAAAGGGTGTAAAGCATATATAGTCTTTGCGAGAGATGTCAGTGCTGACATTCCTACTGTTGAGTCAGTTCCAGTAGTGAAAGATGTCCCAGATGTGTTTCCAGTAGACTTACCTGGCATGTCGCCCAATAGGGATATCGATTTTGGTATTGACCTGGTTCTAGGCAATCAACCCATTTCTATTCCACCATATCGTATGGAACCAATAGAGTTGAGGAATTAAAGGAGTAACTTTAGGAGTTTCTTGATAAGGGTTTCATCTGACGAGTGTCTCATAATGGGATGCTCCCGTTCTATTTGTGAAGAAGAAATATGGCTATATGAGGATGGGTATTGATTACAGAAAGCTGAACAAGGTTATTGTCAAGAACAAGTACCCTTTACCGCGCATTGATGATCTCTTTGACCATCTTCAAGGTGCTAGTGTATTCTCGAAGATTGATTTAAGGTCAGGGTACCATCAGTTGAAGATTCAAGATTCACACATTCCAAGACTGCCTTCAGGATTCTCTATGGTCAGTATGAGTTTTTGGTGATATCATTTGGGTTGACCAATGCTCTAGCATTATTTATGCACTTGATGAACATTGTATTCCAACCATATTTTGAATCTTTCATCATCGTGTTCATTGGCGTCATATTGGTGTATTCTCGCAGCCGGGAGGATCATGAGCAGCAGTGGAGGATCGTGCTTCAAACCTTGAGGGAGAAGAAGCTATATGCTAAATTCTCTAATTGTGAGTTTTTGCTTGATTCAGTGGCATTTTTGGACCATGTGGTGTCTATTGAGGGGATTAAGGTGGGGTATTTCAGAATTGGCCCAGACCGTCTTCTGCTACTGAGATATAGAGTTTTCTAGACTTGGATAGTTATCACCGTTTCGTGGAAGGTTTTTCATCCATCACAGCTCCTTTGACCAGATTGACTCAGAAGGGTGATCCATTCTGGTAGTCCGACGTGTGTGAGGAGATCTTTCAGAAGCTCAAGACTGCCTTGACCACAACTCTAGTTCTAGTTTTGCCTTCAGGATTGGAGTTCGTTTACAATTTGTTGTGATGCTTCGTAGATTGATATTGGATGCCTATTGTTGCAGAAGGGTAGGGTGATTGCTTATGCTTTATGTAGTTGAATTCCCATGAGAAGAACTACCCAATACATGATTTAAAGTTGGCATCCATGTTCATGCATTGAAGATTTGGAGGAACTATCTCTATGGAGTGTCTTATGAGGTATTCACATATTATCGGAGTCTACAAAACTTGTTTATGAAAAAGGATCTAAACTTGAGGCAACAGAGGTGGTTAGAGCTATTAAAGGACTATAGTATCACCATTCTTTATCATCACGGAAGGCCAATGTGGTGACCGATGCCTTGAGTAGGAAGGTTGAGGGCATGGGTAGCCTTGCTTATATTCTAGTTAGAGAGACACCGTTAGCATTGGATGTTCAGGCTTTGGCCAATCGGTTCGTGAGGTTGGATGTTTCGGAGCCTAGACGGGTTCTTGCTTGTGTGGTTTCTCGGTCTTCTTTGTATGAGCGCATCAAGACGTGTCAGTATGATGACCCTCATTTGCTGGTCCTCATGGACACAATGCAGCACGAATGCCAAGGAGGTTTCTATTGGAGATGATGGGGTGTTGAGTATGCAGGGCCGGATTTGTGTGCCCAATGTTGATGGGTTACGTGAATTGATTCTTGAGAAGCTCCACAATTTGTGGTACTCCATTCATCTGGGTGCCACAAATATGCACCAGGTTTAGACACAACACTACTGGTGGAGAAGAATTAAGAAAGATATAATGAAGTATATGGCTCGGTGTTTGAATTGTCAGTAGGTGAAGTACGAGCATGAGAGAACAGGTTGTTTGCTTCAGAGACTTGATATTCCAGAGTGGAAGTAGGAGCGTATCACCATGGAGTTTGTAGTTGGGATTCCATGGACATTGATAGAATTTGATGCATTATAGGTTATTGTGGACAGACTGACCAAGTCTGCACATGTCATTCCAGTTTTGACTACCTAATCTTCAGAGCAGTTGGCTCAGATCTATATTCGTGAGATTGTTCGTCTTCATAGCATGCCGATGTCTATTATCTCTGATCGAGGTAAGAAGTTCACATCGCATTTCTGAAGAGCCGTGTAGCGTGAATAGGCGCACGGGTCGAGCTGAGCACAACCTTTCATCCCCATATGGACGAACAGTCCGACTACATCATTGAGATCTTAGAGGATATGATACGTGCCTATGTTATGGATTTCAGGGTTTATGGGATCAACTCCTACCACTTGAAGAGTTATTTTACAACAACAACTATCAATCAGGTATTCAGATTACTCCTTATAAGGCCTTATATCGGAGGCAGTTTCGTTCTCCAGTTGGTTGGTTTTAGCTAGGAGAGACTAAGTTATTGGCCGCTGATTTGGTTCGGGATACCTTGGAGAAAGTCAAGTTGATTCAGGATTGACTTCATACAACATAGTCTAGGCAGAGGAGTTATGCTTATCGGAAGGTTCGTGATGTAGAGTTCATGGTTGGAGAGAGGGTTGTGCTCAGATTTTCACCCATGAAGTGTGTGATGAGGTTTGGAAAGAAGGGAAATTAAGCCCTAGGTATATTATCCATTTCGAGATCCTCGATAGAGATGGTGAGGCGGCCTACAGAATTGCATCGCCACCCAGCTTATCGGGACTTCACCTGGGGTTCTATGTTTCCATGCTGCAAAATTACTATGGTGATTCGTCACATGTATTAGACTTTAGCTCAGTCAAACTGGACAAGGATTTGACTTATGTTGAGGAGTCGGTGGCTATCTTGGATAGATAGGTCCGGAAGTTGAGGTCAAAGAACATTTCTTCAATGAAGGTTCAATGGAGGGGTCAACCGGTCGAGGAGGCAACTTGGGAGACTGAGCACGACATGCATAGTCGTTATTCTCACCTTTCGGAACTTCGGGTATTGTCTTATTGTCACGACCCCAAATCCTAAATCAGCCGTGATGGCGCCTATCGTGGAACTAGGCTAGCCAATAATCACATAATTACAGTTCTCCAAAATCCCAACCATTTCCAACATTTCATAAAAGTATATAGAATTACTGAAGTCATTAGGCAAAATAAACAACTAAATAGTCTAAACTATTCCCAAAAAAAATCCGGAGTCAACATGTCATGAGCATCTAAGAAATATACCAACAAGTCTACTATTATAATACAAAACTTCCGAACGAATAACTGGGTACAACATAAGAAGGGGTAATAGAGATACTACGGACGCTGAAAAGCTACCTCTATATCCCGAACTCCGGCTCCACACGGAATAGATGGCTAACGCTTAGTATCAACACCTGTATCTGCACACAGGGGTGCAGGAAGTAATGTGAGTAGCCCAACTCAGTAGTAATGAAAATAAATCAAGTCTAAGTGGCAAGAAAACACATAAAGATCGATATCATCAGTTCACAATATGCACAACCTTTCTTTCAACAGTATATATATATATATATATATATATATATATATATATATATATATATATATATATATATATATATATATATATATATATATATATATATANATATGAAATCAACATGCCTTAAAAACCAACTTCGGTAAAATCCTTTGAAAAATGTGTTTTCCAACAACTTCAGAAATAAAAATAACCAAAAGATTTCGTGTAAAAATGAAATAAATCATAAGTATCCCCTCGGGCAAAAACATGAATCATAAATCGCCCCTCGGGCAGAACATCACTAAGCACCTCATCCACTCAGTATCAGCCCCTCGGGCAGTCTCACTGTCACTCATGCCTCCAAATCACTCGTCACTCGGCACTCAGCACTCGCACTCAGTATGTACCTGCGCTCACTGAGGGTGTGTACAGACTCCGGAGAGGCTCCTTCAACCCAAGTGCTAATATCAAGCCACCTCTTGGCGTATCATATCCTCACAATCAGGTCCTCGGCCTTACTCATCAGAACATCTCAAAAGCCCCTCGGGCGTATCAGTAAAACGGGGTACTCGACCCAGAACATCATTTTTTATATCTCAAAATAGTGTAAATAAGGTTGAGTTTCGAAAACAATTAAGCACAATATGACTGAGTGTTAATCATAAATCAATAGTGAGGAAATAGTATTAAAAATCCCCCAAGGGGTCTAAACAAGTCGGCATGAGGCCCCAAACACGGCTTATAGCCCAAATATAGCAATAGTCCGTAGAACACAATTTAACATATGATTTAGAGTAAAATATGCAACTCAATAGTTGTTTCGGAGAGGACCAATTCAAAACCAAAAATCAGTGCGCGCCACATACACGTCATCCGATATGTGCGCCATTCTAGAAATAGTGAGAAATATGAAGTCTGGGGTTTCATACCCTCAGGACAAGATTTATAACCATTACATACCTATACCGGGCCACAATAATAATCCTCGTTGCTCTTTCCCCTCAAATTGGCTCACGATTTCTCCGAATCTAACAAAAAATAGATTAAATTCATCAATATACGCTAAAGGAACAAAACCCAATCGAAAACTATCAATTTATACAAAATTCTCAAAATTCGGCCAAACCCGAGACCCGGGCCCATGTCTCAAAATTCGATAAAATTTACATCACTAGAATCCCCATTCTCCCACGATTCTATACATACCAAGAACACTAAAATCGGACCACAATTGCCCACTCAATTCCTCAAAAGAAAATTCCAAACTTCCTCCCATTTTCCCCAACCTTTCTACTTTAATTTCCTCAAGTTTCAAACTTAATCCGGCACAAAATAACATAGAGACGAGTTTTATGATCCGGGAACTTACCTCCATTGACGTCCTTCGAATTTCCCCTTCAATTTGCTCTCAACCCAGCTAAATCTGCATGCAACAATGGAGTAAATTCCAAAATATTCGCAGGGGCACCATTTTATACTGTTCTGCCCAGTTAATTCGCACCTGCGGTCCTAGGTGCGCACCTGCGAAATCCCACTAACAGTCAAGGTACTTCACACTTGCGCAAGGTCTTTCGCACGTGCAGCATCGCACCTGTGGCTCTCCATCCGCAGGTGCGGACACACCAGAAGATTAACACCAGCAGCTATTTGCTGCAATTTTCCTAAGTTCAAACCTCCGCTTACCATACGAAATCAATCCCGAGCCCTTCGAGCCCCCAACCAAACATACCAACACACCCCAAAGTATCATTCAAACTTAGTCGAGCCATTGAAACACCAAAAACAACACAAAAACACCAAAAATTACATCAAATTCCAACCCATGAACTTTGAAACTTCTAAATTTTGCTAATGATGCCGAAACCAACCAAAACACATCCGATTGACCGGAAATTTTGCACACATATCCAAAATGACATTACGAACCTGCTCCAATTTCCCGAATCCCATTCGGACCCCGATAGCCTATTTTCCACTGCCGACCAGAAATCGCCAAAAACTAACTTTCGCCAATTCAAGCCTAATTCTAAACCTGACGCCAAAACTTCATTTAGAACACACTCCTAAGTCCCAAATCACCTAGCGAAGATATTCGAGCCAAAAAATATACATTCGGAGGCCGTTTACCAATAAGTCAACTCCCAGTTGACTTCTTCAACTATTAAGATAATTTAAGAGACTAAGTGTCTCAATTCTCACCACGACCACTCCGAACCCGAACCAACCGACCCAACACAACATAAATAGGCTAAGAAACATATGATAAAGCAGAAACGGGGAAAATGGGGCTAATATCACGGAATGACCGGCTGGGTCGTTACATCCTCCCCCTCTTAATCAAACGTTCATCCTCGAACGGGT
This sequence comes from Nicotiana paniculata, assembly GCA_005239505.1. NCBI lineage: Eukaryota > Viridiplantae > Streptophyta > Magnoliopsida > Solanales > Solanaceae > Nicotiana > Nicotiana paniculata. The sequence goes on from ML325735.1 coordinate 136,595, forward strand.
CTAGAAACATACCTAGAGTCTCGAATAAGTGAGAAGATCTGCTCCACATCTCCCGCTCGGTCTCCCAAGTGGCATCCTCCACCGACTGTCCTCTCCACTGAACCTTCACTGAAGCTATATCCTTAGACGTCAGCTTTCTGACCTGACGACCCAAAATAGCCACTAGCTCTACCTCATATGACATATCACCCTCGAGCTGATATGTGTTGAAGTCCAAAACATGGGACGGATCACCAACATACTTTCGGAGCATCGACATGTGGAACACCGGATGAATACTCGATAAGCTGGGAGGCAAGGCAAATCTATAAGCCACCTCCCCAATCCTATGAAGCACCTCAACTGGCCCAATGAACCTGGGACTCAGCTTACCCCTCTTCCCGAACCTCATAACACCCTTCATGGGTGACACCTTCAACAACACTTTCTCCCCAACCATGAAAGACACATCTCGGACCTTCCGGTCCACATAACTCTTTTGCCTAGACTGCGCCATCCGAAGCCTCTCCTGAATCAACATCGCCTTACCTAACGCATCCTGAACCAGGTCTGTGCCCAATAGCTTAGCCTCCCCCGGCTCGAACCAACCAACCGGAGATCTGCACCTCCTACCGTATAAAGCCTCATACGGAGCCATCTGGATACTCAATTGATAACTATTGTTATATACAAACTCCGCGAGTGGCAGAAACTGGTCCCATGAACCCCCAAAATCAATGACACAGACACGCAACATATCCTCTAAAATTCAAATAGCGCTCCACTGCCCGTCGGTCTGAGGATGAAATGCTGTGCTCAATTGTACGACTCTCCAAAATTGAGATGTGCACTGAGTACCTCTGTCAGAAATGATAGAAACTTGAACCCCATGCAATCAGACAATCTCCCTGATATAAATCTCAGCTAACCGCTCCGAAGAATAAGTAGTACCAACATGAATGAAGTGCGCGGACTTGGTCAGCCGATCCACAATAACCCATATAGCATCAAACCTCCTCGAAGTCCGTGGGAGCCCAACTACAAAGTCCATGGTGATCTGCTCCCACTTCCACTCCGAAATATCTAATATCTGAAGCAATCCACCTGCTGACAATTGAGACACCGAGCCAAGAACCCAACAATATCCCTCTTCATCCGCCTCCACCAATAATGATATCTCAAATCCTGATACATCTTTGCGGCACACAGATGGATGGAATACCGTGAACTATGGGCCTCAGCCAGAATCAAATCTCGAAGTCCATCTATGTTGGGCACAAAAATCCGGCGCAGCATGGTTATGACCCCGTCATCACCAATAACCACATCCCTGGTATCACCACGACGGACCCTATCCTGGAGAACGAGCAAGTGTGGATCATCATACTGGCGTGCTCTAATCTGATCATAAAGAGAAGACCTGGAGGCTACACAAGCCAATACCCACGGAGGCGGTGATAGATTAGATCTCACCAACTGACTCGCTAAAGCCTGAACATCAAGTGCTAATGGCTGCTCTGCTACTAGAAGGTAGACTAGACTCTCCAAACTCTTCGCTCTGCAGCTTAGGGCATCGGCCACTACATTGGCCTTTCCCGGATGATATAAAATAGTGAGGTCATAGTCCTTGAGAAGCTTCAACCACCTCCTCTGACGCAAATTCAGATCCTTCTACTTAAGCAGATGCTGCAAACTACAGTGATCAGTGAAAATCTCACAACGCACCCCATACAAATAATGACGCCAAATCTTCAAGGCGTGGACAATTGGTGCTAGCTCAAGATCGTGCACTGGATAATTCTTCTCGTGCAGCTTCAACTGTCTGGACGCGTAGGCAATCACCCTACCATCCTGCATCAAAATCGCTCGAAGGCCAACTCTCGAGGCATCATAGTAAACTGTATAAGAACCTGAACCCGTAGGCAAAATAAATACCGGAGCTGTAGTCAAAGCTGGCTTGAGCTTCTAAAGCTCTCCTCAAACTCCTCAGTCCACCTGAACTAAGCACCCTTCTGGGTCATTCTGGTCATAGGTGCAGCAACATATGAAAATCCCTCTACGAAAGGGCGGTAGTACCCTGCCAAACAAAGGAAACTGCGAATCTCGGTAGCTGATGACGGTCTAGGCCAGCTCTGCACCGCCTCTATATTCTTCGAATCAACTTGAATACCCTCACTGGACACCACCTGCCCCAAGAACGCTACTGAATCAAGCCAGAACTCACACTTAGAAAATGTTGCATATAATCTCTTCTCCCTCAAGGTCTGAAGCACAACTCTCAAATGCTGTTCATGATCCTCCCGAGATCGGGAATACACAAAGATATCGTCAATAAACACGATGATGAAAGAATCCAGATAAGGCCGAAATACATTGTGCATCAGGTGCATAAAGGCTGGTGGGGCATTGGTCAGCCCAAAGGACATAAGCAAAAAATCTAATGACCATATCTAGTCCTAAAAGCAATCTTCGGGATGTCTTGCCCCCGAATCATCAACTGATGATAACCGGAACACAAGTCAATCTTAGAAAATACCCTGGCACCCTGCAACTGATCAAACAAGTCATCTATACGAGGCAAGGGATACCAATTCTTCACCGTAACCCTGTTCAGCTGTCAATAGTCAATACACATACGCATGGACCCATCCTTCTTCTTCATGAACAACACCGGTGCACCCCAAGGTGACACACTAGGCCGAATGAACCTATTATCTAGGAGTTCCTGAAGCTACTCCTTTAATTCCTTTAGCTCCAGTGGTGCTATACGATAAGTTAGAATAGAAATAGTCTGGGTTTCTGGCACCAGGTCAATACCAAAATCAATGTCCCTGTCAGGCGGCATGCCCGACAGGTCTGCAGGAAACACGTCCGTAAAGTCATGGACCACAGGAACCGAATCAATAGCGAGAGTCTCATCATTGGCATCCCTCCTTGCTATATTGAGTTGCGTATTTACTCTAAATCATATGTTAAATTGTGTTCTAAAGACTATTGCTATATTTGGGGCCTCGTGCCGACTTGTTTAGACCCTTTGGGGGCTTTTTACTTCTACTTCCTCACTGCTTATTGATGATTTACACTCAGTCGCATTGTGCTTACTGTTTTTGTAACTCAGCCTGGTTTACACTATTTTAAGATATAAAATGATGTTTGGGTCGAGTACCCCATTTTACTAATACGCTTGAGGGGCTTTTGAGAGGTTCTGACTGAGTGAGGCTGAGGGCTTGATTGTGAGGATATGATACGCCACGAGGTGGCTTGATATTAGCGCTTGGGCTGAAGGAGCCCCTTCGGAGTCTGTACACACTCCCAATGAGCGCAGGTACCTATTGAGTGCTAAGTGCCGAGTGCCGAGTGCCGAGTGCCGAGTGCCGAGTGCCGAGTGCCGAGTGCCGAGTGATGAGTGATTGGGAGGCATGAGTGACAGTGAGGTTGCCCGAGGGGATGATACTGTGGCTGTGAGGTGCTGAGTGATGTTCTGCCTGAGGGGTGATTTATGATTCATGTTTTTGACTGAGGAGATACTTATGATTTATTTCATTTTTTTACACTAAATCTTTCAGTTTGAAATTTGTTGAAAAACACATTTTTCAAAGGATTTTTCTGAAGTCGGTTTTCAGGCATGATGATTTCATATATCTATGTATATACTGTTGGAAAGAAAGGCTGTGCATATTGAGAATTGATGATATTGATTTTTATGTGTTTCTTGCCGCTTAGATTTGATTTATTTTCATTATTATTGAGTTGGCATACTCACATTACTCCCTGCACCCCTGTGTGCAGATACCGAGCATTAGCTATCTATTCCGTGCGGAGCCGGAGTTCGGGATATAGAGGTAGCTGTTCAGCGTCCGTATCATCTCTGTTTTCCCTTCTTTTGCTTTATCTAGCTATTCGTTCGGAGGTTCTGTATTATAATATTATACCTTTGGCATATTTTTCTTAGATGCTCATGACATGTTGGGTCCGGGTTTTGGGGTTAGTTGGACAATTTAACTGTTTATTTTGCCTAATGGATTTACTAAATTCTATATACGTTATGAAATGATTGCAATTGAGTGGGATTTTTGAAAGAAACTGTAAATATGTGATTATTGGCTAACCTAGTTCCACGATAGGCACCATCACGGTCGGTTTAGTAATTGGGGTCATGATACTAAGTCCAACAAAATATCAGTGCGCGCCACATACTCGTCATTCAATATGTGCGCCATTCTAGAAACAGTGAGAAATATGAAGTCCGGGATTCCATACCCTCAGGACAAGATTTATAACTATTAATTACCTCTACCGGGCCACAATACTAATCCGCGATGCTCTTGCCCCTCAAATTGGCTCCCGATTGCTCTGAATCTAACCAAAACTAGATTAACATCATCAATATACACTAAAGGAACAAAACTCAATCGAAAGCTATCAATTTATACAAAATTCTCGAAATTCGGCCAAACCTGAGCCCCAGGCCCACGTCTCAAAATTCGATAAAATTTACATCACTAGAATCCTCGTCGTCCCACGATTCTATACATACCAAGAACACTAAAATGGAACCGCAATTGCCCACTCAATTCCTCAAAAGAAAATTCCAAGCTTCCTCCCATTTTCCCCAACTTTTCTAGTTTAATTTCCTCAAGTTTCAAGCTTAATCCGGCACAAAATAACATAGAGACGAGTTTTATGATCTGGGAACTTACCTCCACTGACGTCCTTCAAATTTCCCCTTCAATTTTCTCTCAACCAGCTAAATCCGCATGCAACAATGGAGGAAATGCCAAAATAGTCACGGGGGCACCATTTTATAGTGTTCTGCCCAGTTAATTAACACCTTCGGACAATTCTTCGAACTTGCGAACCCGCACCTGCGGTCCCAGGTGCGCACATGCAAAATCCCACTAACAGTCCAAACTTCGCACCTGCGGGACACTTTCTGCACCTGCAGCTTCGCAGGTGCGTCCCATGCTTCGCACATGCAGATCCCTCTTGACGGGCCTATCTTCGTACCTGCGCAATGTCCTTCATACCTACAGCATCGCACCTGCGGCTCCCCATCCGCAGGTGCGGCCACACCAGAAGATTAACACCAACAACTATTTGCTGCAATTTTCCTAAGTTCAAACCTCCGCTAACAATGCGAAATCAATCCCGAGCCCCTCGGGGCCCCAACCAAACATACCAACACACCCCAAAGCATCATTCTAACTTTGTCGAGCCATCGAAACACCAAAAACAACACAAAAACACCAAAATTACATCAAATTCAAACCCATGAACTTTGAAACTTCTAAATTTCGCCAATGATGCCGAAACCAACCAAAACAGACACGATTGACCTGAAATTTTGCACACATATCCAAACTAACATTACGAACCTGCTCCAACTTCCGGAATTCCATTCCGACCCCGATAGCCTATTTTCCCTTGCCGACCAGAAAACGCCAGAAACTAACTTTCGCCAATTCAAGCCTAATTCTACACCGAACACCAAAACTTCATTCTGACCACACTCTTAAGTCCCAAATCACCTAGCGAAGCTATTCAAGCCAAAAAATTCCTATTTCAAGGTTTTTTACCAATAAGTCAATGATGCGTGGCTAGAATTCATGGTTTTAAGCATTATATACCTTACATTTTGTGTGTGTTAATGATAAAAATACACGTTATATGTGCATAATGGAGTCTATTTCATGTGTAGGTGAATTGGATATGGAAGCCGAGCTAAATGGGTGCATAAATGTCAAAAATACGCTCAAGAGTTGAAAAGGAAATACCCGAGCGTTAGCCAGGCGTTTGGCCCCTAAAGCCAGGCTGACACTGGCATTACTGGGGCGTTTGGGCTCTAACGCCAGGCTTGCCTAGGCTATAAGGGGGCGTTTGGGGCTTAACGCCTGGGTCCCTGTATGGTCAATTCCGAGTTTTAAAGGTTTTAAGTGTTTCCCGGTTTGAATAGAAGTCTCCTACACGGTTAGGGTTTGTCCCAAACTTATAAATAGACCCAAAAACACAACTTTGGGGGATTTTTTCAGAAGATTCACGTGGGATAGTCACGAGGAGATTGATGTGGGAATTGACGTGGAGGAACACACACCACGCTTGAAGTAGGCTTTTACCTAGTTTTTCTTCTCTTCTCTTCCTTTAATTTCATAGTTCATTAGTTCTAGAGTTTTGGGGTGCTACATGAACGTTGTAGTTTGAAGCTTGAATTGTTCTTATTATTTTATCATATTGGTTTATTTATTCAATCTTGTGCTTAATTATTTGATTGCTTGATCACCAATTAAATACTATCTACGAATCTAGGATTGAACTCGGGAGAGGAAATTCTAGATTGCATATAAGATTGGGTAGAGCAAGATCTTAACCCTTGAGGGGAGCGGATTTGCGGTTAGGATAGAAACATACCTAATCGCCTTGCTTGGTTATTATATGAAAATTATTAATGCGTTCTTGTTAATCCTAATTTCATAGGAATATAGCTGTTAGGTTAGCTTGAATAGGCAAGTTGTACTTCGGGAGAAGGCTACGAGCAATATTAACCTCGTCAATCAATAAACCAGATAAATTAATCAGACGATTTAACTGGAAAACTCAACAGGATTGTTTTCTAACCCATAGCTCTAGAATATCGGCTCTTATTGAATTCGTGTCTAATCTCGCCCATTTGTTTCTTTAATTTCATAGTTTACTATTCTAGATTAATTTTAGGTAAATATTCATACTTTAATGTTCGCTTGAATAGATTAATTGTTTGGGTTTAATTTAGTTGATAGTTAATCACAAGTCTCTGTGGGTACGATATCTGGACTTATAATCATATATTACTTGTCGACCACGTATACTTGCGTGTGCGTTTTGGGACCAACAAGTTCTTGGCGCCGTTGCCGGGGACTTAGAAATTAACTATTCTACTAGATTAAATTTTTACTTTTGTCTATTTAAGTTGCTATTTTTTTTAAATTTTTTATTTGTATCTTAATTTAACATTTTATTATCTTTCTTGACATGGCATCTTGGAATGATAATTGGTCGAATAGTGGTTATTCTTATTATGACGATCCTTGTCCATATTGTGGAGGACCACACATGTGGCAATATTGTCCATCTCAATCTAATGTGTAGAATTTTTGTAATGTGTGTGGTTGTCAAGGTGGCCATCTGGATGGTTGTCCTAATTCTTATTATCCTTCTCAAAGCTTTTATTGTAATGTTTCTAATAATGTTAATGGGTTTTATAGGAGCAAGGAAGTGGAGGATATGGAAAGCGTGGTTCGTATTATGGACTTGATGAGACAAGCAGCGGAGCAACAGAACATGATAGCCGAGCAACAAGTTCTTGACCCCTTAGCTATAAAAAGACTCCAGGCTAGAATGTATGAATTAATGGCCAATTTCCAAGAAGAACCTCAACTCGATGAAGAGAGCGAGTTCCCACCAGAAGATAATTTTGAAGAAGCAGATATAATGAGCCAATCTTGGCTAGAAGAACAAGCTCAACTAATAAAGTCTCATGAGTTTCTTCGTGATGGTCTTTAAAATATGACAGAGAAACTGATAGAAGGAAGAACTGAGCTCAGGCAACAGATAGAACAATTTGGCACAGATATCCATGACTCGCAGGCTCAATTGAATAAAAAAGTTGAGGTGTCTGATTCCCTACCATCAATATTTGTGGATACTGTCCATCTTGTTGAGCGGAAAGAGGAAATCCAAACATTCGACCAAATTATTAATGATGTCACGGTTGATGAAGAGTATAAAATAGAGAATGTCAAAAATAATGCAATTTTTGAATTGGAGTATATTTGACCTCATTCTAAACACTTTTCAACATTGTGTTTGGTTGGTGACATGGGAATTGATCCAGTCGAGCAATGGAACAAAGTGTTTATATTCTGAAATTTGTGATGCCAAGGAGACTTAATGACATACCTCACCTAAGGTCCAAGAAGTGCAAGATACGATACCTATTGTTTGGTTCCTTAATTTTTTACACCACCACCCCATGAACGTGACAGAAAAATTGATGCAAAATTGAGGATGCAATTCATATCCTTAAAGTGGAAGGAGAAGTGGTGAAGTAGCAGAGTCGTGCCACGACTATAAATAAGGCGCTTGTTGGGAAGCCACCCAGCCTGTATATCTTTCATTATTTTTATTTTTTCAGTGTCAGTTTTGTGTTATTTTTATTTTGCAGAGTAGGGGAAGTCTGAGTACCCAAAAGATGAAGCTGAGGGCATGTTTGAGCTTAAGTGTGGGGTCATCCCGATTCTAAAGATTGAGAATCATGTCCGGGCTATGCCCAAGGGGGTCTCAGGGAGTATTTCTCACCCTTGTTTTAATGTTTTTCTTTGTGATCATGCATCGAGGACTATGCATAACATAAGAGTGGGGTGGAGAAACTACTTTCTGAGGTGTAATTGTATAAAATTATTATTTTTTAGAAAAATCTCGGATTTTTTCCAACGATGGATCTGTTGGACAATTTGTTTGAGGGATAAAGTCCGATTTTAAAATGCCAAAAAGATTATTTTTTAATTTTTTGTAGGGTAGTTAGGTAGTATCCCTTGGTTTTTCTTTGGGCACCGGTTCTTTTCCAAGGGTGTAACTTGAACCGGGCACTTTAAATTTTTTTAGAGTAGTTAGGAAGAAACAAAGTAACTTAGAAATACCTTATGACATGTTTGATGCCAACATATTAGGTTATGGCATATATTCTGCTTTCCCTTATATTTGGGTTGACATGTGATGCCCGAGTAAAAACAAATAGCCTATTTTGTGACGCCTTAGCTCAGTTGTTTGACTTGTATGCTACTTAGTGTGATATTGCTTAATTCTCTCAATTTTGTGTGCTTGCTTGACTTGAGAGTTGAATAAAACCCTTGTGATTGAGTCATGTGCAATGTGTGAGTGAGGTTTAGTTATTTCCTATTCTATCATGTGTAGTCTCGAACTTTCCCCGTGTGTTAATCGAAGAGAAATTGTAGGTTATGCTAGTCTAGGAGATGACATAGGTATTTTCTTGCTTGATCATGGATGTGCTTGTCACATAAGAATTACAAAATTCCATTGCTAGCCCCTTTGAGCCTTTAGACCTTTTCTTTGGTACCTACATTACAAGACGTACCCCTATTTTATTCTTTAATTGAGATTTTTGCACCTTTTCCTCCTAAGGCACTTAGTAGCTAAAATAAGTAAGGTGGGATATTGGGGAATAGTTTTTGAGTGGAGCCATGAAAAGGCCTATTAGTACACTAAGAATTGTATTCAAAAGTCACTTGCCAGTGAACTTTCATGTATGGAGTGTGTGTAAGAAAGAAAGAAAAAAAATGATAGTAAAAGTATGTACAAAAAGATACACACCTCCAAATTTTTATTAATTTATGCTAGTGAAAATATAGAAGTGCTTAATTGAAAAAGGGCTATGTTGGATATGAATTGGGGGCAAATAAATTGGTTGAGAAGAATATGTGTTAATTTGTGAAGGTAGTGGATTAAAGTGCTTAGGAGGGTTAGTCACTATTTCCAAATATGTCCTACCCGTCCCTTAGCATACATTACAACCTTAAAAGTCCTAATTGATCCTAGATTTGGATAACTTGAATTAGTGGAGATCTACACTAAGGTCAAGCTTATGGTACGACCACAGGGTGCATATGAATTCTTTGTGAGACTGAGGGAATCTGTTCAATTATGTGATGTCCTTAAATAATGTTCAAAAGCATATTTGAATGTGTGGACTAGTTATATTCACTCTTGTGTTGTTATGAGGGCACATGATCTCATGAACGATTGGTAACATTGTAATTTTCTTGTTGGGTAGGTGCGTGAATTGAAATGGCTTAGTAGTTGCAAGTCGAATTTTGAGGTTGGGTGGTTGCAATTAGGTTGTTGGTATGATTGATTAAATTTTTATACTTGGGTATGTTTAAATAAGGGAAATAATGTGAAATTTTGTATGTTCATACTTGATTGCCGGTATCGATCATAGTTAAGGGGTAATGTGTGTGATTGAAAAGTAAAATACTCCTTGTTAATGAAATGTGTACGTGTTGAAGGATATTGCTCGAGAACGAGCAAGAGTCTAAGTGTGGGGTATTGATGCGTGGCTAGAATTCATGGTTTTAAACATATATACCTTACATTTTGTGTGTGTTAATGATAAAAATACACATTATATGTGCATAATGGAGTCTATTTCATGTGTAGGTGAATTGGAGATGGAAGCCGAGCTAAATGGGTGCATAAACATCAAAAATACGCTCAAGAGTCGAAAAGGAAACACCCGAGCGTTAGCCGGGCATTTGGCCCCTAAAGTCAGGCTGACCCTGGCGTTAGTGGGGCGTTTGGGCCCTAATGCCAGGCCTGCCCACGCTATAAGGGGGCGTTTGGGGCTTAACGCGTGGGTCCCTGTCTGGTCAATTCCGAGTTTTGAAGGTTTTAAGTGTTTCCTGGTTCGAATAGAAGTCTCCTACACGGTTAGGGTTTGTCCCAAACTTATAAATAGACCCAAAACACAACTTTGGGGGATTTTTTCAGGATATTCACGTGGGATAGTCACGAGGATATTGACGTGCAAATTGACGTGGAGGAACACACACCACGCTTGAAGGAGGCTTCTACCTAGTTTTTCTTCTCTTCTTTTCCTTTAATTTCATAGTTCATTAGTTCTAGAGTGTTGGGGTGCTACATGAACGTTGTAGTTTGAAGCTTGAATTGTTCTTATTATTTTATCTTATTGGTTTATTTATTCAATCTTGCTCTTAATTATTTGATTGCTTGATCACCAATTGAATACTATCTACGAATCTAGGATTGAACTCGGGAGAGGGAATTCTAGATTGCATATAAGATTGGGTAGAGCAAGATCTTAACCCTTCAGGGGAGCGGATTTGCGGTTAGGATAGAAATATACCTAATCGCCTTGCTTGGTTATTATATGGGAATTATTAATGTGTTCTTGTTAATCCTAATTTCATAGGAATATAGGCGTTATGTTAGCTTGAATAGGCGAGTTGTACTTCGGGAGAAGGCTACGAGCAATATTAACCTCGTCAATCAATAAACCAGATAAATTATCAGACAATTTAAGTGGAAAACTCAACAAGATCCTTTGCTAACCCATAGCTCTAGAATGTCGGCTCTTATTGAATTCGTGTCTAATCTCGCCCATTTGTTTCTTTAATTTCATAGTTTACTATTCTAGATTAATTTTAGGTAAACATTCATACTTTAGTGTTCGCTTGAATAGATTAATTGTTTGGGTTTAATTTAGTTGATAGTTAATCACAAGTCTCTGTGGGTACGACTGGACTTATAATCCTATATTACTTGTGGACCACGTATACTTGCGTGTGCGTTTTGGGACCAACAGCCAACTCCCACTTGACTTTTTCAACTATTAAGCTAATTTAAGAGACTAAGTGTCTCAATTCTCACCACGACTACTCCGAACCCGAACCAACCGACCCAACACAACATAAATAGGCTAAGCAACATATGATAAAGCAGAAATGGGGGAAATGTGGCTAATCTCACAGAACGATTAGCCGGGTCGTTACACTTATGCACGTTCAAGGACAAACATTTGATTTAAGAGGGGGAGAATATAATGACTCGACCAGTCATTTTGTGTATTTGATCCCCATTTCCCCTTTTAAAGCTTCCCGTATGTGTATTTGTGGTTTTATGACTCGCAGGGATGCTTAGTTTCATTTCGAGGAAGTATTAGAATGATTGGACCCTTTGATTCTCGGTTTAGAAGCTTAAGTTGGAAATATTGACCAAGGTTTAAATTTTGTGAAAAAGACCCCGGAATAGTGTTTTGATGGATTTTATAGGTTTGTATCGTGATTTTTGACTTGGGCGTATGCCCGGAGTTGAATTTGTAGGTGACTAGCTTGATTTGACTTGTTTGGTAGAGAGTTGGAAATTTGAGGTTTAGAAGATTCCTTAAGTCTAACCGTAGGTTGAATTTATGGCTATCGGGTTTGGAATTTGGTTTTGGTACTTGGAATAGGTCCATTTTTCTATTTGAAACTTGTCTGCAAAATTTGGTGTAATTTTGAGTTGGTGTGATAGGATTCAGACGGATTGGTTTCAATTGTAGAGGTTCTTGAGTTTCTTTTGGAATTTCATGCTTTTTTGTGTCTGATTCGTGGTTCTAGATGTTATTTTTGTGTTTCATTCATGCTAGCGAGTTCCTATGATTTTTTTATACTTGTGTAGTGAGTTTCGGATGCGGTTCAGAATGGTCTAAGTTGGTTTTGTAACACCCCAGAAAATTTTGAAGTACTTAAGTGCTAGTAAGACAGTTGATGTATGATAATTATATTATTTTGTGTGCAAACGAGGACTATTAATATAATGAATATCAATTGGATATGATAATAAATGTACGAGTTATATTATAAGCGATGCGGGGTATAAGGAGAGCCCTAAGCCCAAGTCAAGTTGGAAATTACATGAAAGACTAAAATTTCCAAATGAGTACGCACAAGACCAAATTTTGGACGAGCATATGTGCATATAAATAAAGACTTATGTGATGGTGTAACGACCCGACTGGTCATTTTGAGCTCTAGAGCGTCGTTCAACGGTTGGAAGTCATGAACAGCTTCATTTCAGGTATTGTGACTTATGCATATGGTCGGAGTTGGAATTCAGGAAGTTCTGAGTTAGATTGGAAGGAAATTCTCATTTCGGAAGTATAAAGTTGGAGGAATCGAGTAAGATTGGAATTTTGAGCAAACAACCTCGGAATCAAGATCCAAAGGTTCCAGCAGATTTGCATGATGATTTTGGACTTGGGCGTTTGTACGGATCAGGTTTTAGATAACCCAGGAGAGTTTCGGCGCATATTGTGGAAATCAGCATTTTAGAAGAAATTTCCTAAGTTTGAGTTGGAAGGCATTTCAGAGATATTGATGTCTGTTTGGGATTCCGATTCTGGGAATAGCTTTGTATGGTGATTCTGGAGTTGGGAGCGCGATCATAAATGAATTCGGATGTCCGTAGCTTATTTTGGAGTCATTTGGCTAAACATAGAAATTTGAACGTTTTTGAAAAATTCGACCGAAAGTGGAAATTTTGATATCATGGTCGGAATGCAATTCCGGAAGTTTGAGCAGGTCCATAATGTTGAATATGACTTGTGTGAAAAATTTGGGGTCAATCGGAGGTGATTTGACGGGTTTCGGCATCGAATGTGGAAGTTTAGAATTTCAAGTTCTTAAAGATTTGGATTGGAGAGCGATTCGTCATTTCAATGTTGTTTGATATGATTTGAGGCTTCGAACAAGTCCGTGTTATGTTTTGCGATAGGTTGGTATGATTGGACAGGGTCCTGGGGAGCTCGGGTGGATTCCGGGTGGTTAACGGATCAAAGTTGAAGTTGGAAAAAGGGCTGAAGCTTGCTGTCATCAGGTGTAACCACACCTGCGAGGCTTTGGACGCAGGTGCAACTAAGGGCGCCGCAAGTGCGAGATTTGGGGCTGGAGCTGAGGGAACTGCATGTGCGGGAGTTTGGTCGCACCTGCGGAGTCGCATGTGCGAAGAGTGGGTCGCAGGAGCGGGATTTTGCTGGGTCGAGTCAGAGCCGCACTTGCAATGGAATTTCCACAGGTGCGGAGCCGCAGGAGCGGCTATTGGACCGCAGGTGCTAAAGGAGGCCTGGGAAGAATGTTTAAAGACGGGTTTTTGTCATTTATCACCCATTTTTCATATGCTATGGACGATTTTGGAGAGCTTTTCAAGGGAGATTTCATCAGGGATCAGAGGTAATTTGTTTCTACTCGTTTCTAAGGTTAAATACAAGATTTTATGCATAGATTAGATATGGGAAATTGAGGAAATTTTGGAAAATATTGAAGGAAACCTAGAATTTGATAAAGTTAATTTTAGCCTCGAATTGAGCATAAATATTGGAGTAAATTGTATAATTAAATTAGTCAAGCTATGAGTAGTGATTATCTTCAAAAAATTTCGAAGTCTGGGCACGTGGGCCCGAAGGCATTTTGGTCATTTCATTGAGACATGTTGGGAAATTCTGTAATTTTAATTTGTTATGAACAATAGGGTATATTGAATTTTCATTATTTAGATAGTTTGGGGGCGTTGTGCATCCATTGGAGTCGTCAGAGAGGCTTGGAAGCCGGTTATGAATATTTGGAGTGAGGTGAGTCTCCTTTCTAACCTTTTAAGAGGGAAATTGTCCCATATGTGTTCCATATGCTGTGTGTATTTGCTTTGGGGGCTACGTGCGTACAAAGTGAAGAGAGTCCGTGCTTAGCGACTATTATGCTATGTCGGGTAGATTTTTTGGGCTCACAAGCATGTTTTATGTGTCATATATGTATCCTTAGTGTACCTTGAGTTGCTTATTATCATTCAGTCAATATGGAACTAGGGAAAGTTGCACTTGAATTCCTACTTGATTTATTCTTGTTGCTAGTATAGCCCTTATTGAGTTTATTGATAATTTTGGTGTGTATATATATATATATATATATATATATATATATATATATATGTGTGTGTGTGTGTGTGTGTGTGTGTGCATATGTATATATAAGAGTCAGCAGTCGAGTCACAGGTATGATTCGCGACCGAGGGAAGCTTTATGATTATTCAGTATAAGTATGTCAGCACTCGAATCACAGGTATGATTCGCGATCGAGAGAAGATTTATGATTATTCGGTATATATATGTGTCAGCACCCGAGTCGCAGGTATGATTCACGAGGGGGGGGGGAAGCTTTACGACCAATAAGTATTTAGATGTCTCCCTTATGACTCCGGCCGGTTGTCTCATTCCTCTATACAGATGACTGCTTGGTACTATTTCATGTATATTGACTTGTCAGATATTTGGGGAAAAAAGTGGAAATTATTATTTACTTTGATATTTGGGGGAAAGGAAAGTGAAAATTGTCATTTACTTCCAGTATTTACTTGGATTCCTGTGCTTTGTACGTATTTGCTGTTCACTGTCTTACATGCCTACTGTTTCATTATACCCTGTTATATTATACTGATGGACCTTAGTAAGTGTGGAGTCGACCTCTCTTCACTAATTCTTCGAGATTAGACGGGATACTCACTGGGTACATATTTGTTTATGTACTCATGCTACTCTTGCTGTGCATTTTATTGCACATGTACCATCATAGCACAGTGATTGATTTGGAGATTTATACGGGCTGCATTCATCCGGAGGCGCTCCGCAGCTGACAGAGTCTCCCTCATATGTATTTTCATTTGTTTTAAAGTCCTTGTCCAAATTGTTCCTCGGACAAGTGTTGTATAATTGTATAAGTTCTTAGTAGTTTCTCATGCACTTGTGTCAACGGGTTATGGGGATGTGTTGAGATTTATATTACTGGTTTAAATTGATTTCTACCATAATTAATTTACAAAAATATAGTTATTTGATTATGAAATGCGAGAAAGAGGCAATGATTCGAAAGTTTTAAGAAGGAAAGTATTTCAACTAATTAAGTGGTTGGCTTGCCTGACAGTGCTGTCGGTGCCATCACGACTCATAGAGTTTGGGTCGTGACAATGTGGTATCATAGCTCTAAGTTCCCCTATGTTTCACAAGTCATGAACAAGTCTAGTAGAGTCTTGCGGATCGGTACGGAGACGTCTGTACTTATCTTCGAGAGGCTACAGGGCTGTAGGAGTACTTCCCTTCTTGGTTCCTCATCGTGCGATTTGATTCCCTCAAGGCTTATGCCTATGTTTCCTGCCTACTCAATCTTACGCGTCGCGAAGCGCTTGCTATGGATCGGGAATTGGAGGATTTGTAATGGTGCTGCAGATATGGTGGGTGAAGTGTCGTGCATAGCGGTTTGGGCTATGGATGTTGCTCTACAAGAAGAGTGCTATGTTGTTTCAGCTAGTAGTGGTTTTTCTGAGAACCTTGAGGTTATGCTCGGGTTGTGATGGTGCTTACGATTGGTTTTTGCGCAATGTGGGAATAATGATAGAATGCTTGCCCATATGTGGGGGGTGATGAATGGTTTGAAGGGAGGTATTTTCAAGACGTGTTTTTGAGATTTCAGTATTGAAGTTCCAGCAGAGGATAGGCATTTGTATTGTAAATGTTCAGGCTTTTGGATCGAGGGAGTGGAAAGACTTGGTGTGTTCAAGTAAGGTTCTATATTCACCTATGAAGTGGTATCAATGCTTTATCAAGTAGAATGTGTTAAGTTCGCTGGTGTATGGTTCTTCGGTTGCATTGGGTTAAAGTGTTGTGAAGCAGTGTTGAAGAAGCGGTTGTCGAGATCGTGGTGTGTGGTGGTTCAAAATTTAATAGTTACTCTTAGTGAAGGCAGCTCGAGAAAGATGATCTTTGGAGAATCTTAAGTTACGGCGATCTGCTGGTTGAAGAACTACAGAGAATGATTTTGAATTGAGGCCGCAGTTGAGAAGCATGTGGTGAAGGAAGCCACGAGAAACACGTCAGATGGAGGCCAAGTTTCTGAAAGGGCAGGTGGAAGGAGCGGAAGTCGGTAGTTGCTTAAGGGAAAAAGTTTAACAAGTGGAAGAGTGGAAGCGGAGCACATAAAGTCAGTGGTAGGACGAGTGCCTATTTTGAGGGAAGTTGGAGTGATTTGAGAATCAGAGTGGATCGGAAGATGTGGCAGTGCAGTTGGTAGATGTCCAGGAGGAGTGGACGGGCAAGCAAGTTTGGTGAATGAGAGCAGGCTTAGGATGGGGTATTGATGTCGTAGAGGGTGTGCAGCGCAGCATGGCTGGACGGTGTCCGTCATTGGTTTCCTCGGATGGGTTATTTTCTGGGACTAGGTTAGCAGGTGTGTGGTTGGCCAGTTTCTGTAAGGGATCATAGAGGCTTTTCGGTAGGAGGCAGAATGTGTGAATGGTGCTAAAGAAATTGGGTATTCAGGGAGTGCTAGTAGGAGAATTCGGAAGGGCTGGACGAGTTGGTTGAGCAAGAGCATGTAATCAAATGAGAGAGGATTTCAGGAGGGTCTGCAGTGGTGCAAGGGTAGCTTCGGGCTAAGTGGGGGAGTCCCACCTCCTGCAGTTGGGTTGTAGGATCGTGTTCTCATAGGGTTGCGGATTTGTCGGCAGTTTGACAGGTTGTTTTCAGCTGAGGGAAAGGGATAAACTGGTGGTTATTCTGGGGATTTGATAAATATGTGCAAGTAGGTCCTATTGGACAAGGGTTAGGCTTCGGGAGGTTCGGAATTTATGCCTAAGGCATAGGCAAGTGGTGAGGGAAGTGACTCAGTCACGTACTTTATGGAGGGGATGTTCATGTGCTGGAAGAGCTTTGGAGTTGATTGTATTCGGATCCAGTCAGAGTGGGTGACTCTCAGCAGTGGTCCTAGTGGATTCGAAGGTTAGAGAATGCGGTGTTTAAGGATTTCAAGTAGCAATATGATTAAAAATCGAGCTTTTGCAGCGTAATTTCTGAGAAAGGGGAAGATGATTGAAGTGTTCTATGTTACTTTCAGCATGGGGAATAGTATTGAAGGAGTGAGAGAGATAGACTCCGGGTTGTGGAAAGAGTTGCTGCAAGAGTGTGAGACGGGCTGCGGGATTTAGGCAGCACGGTCTCGTGAATCAGGGTCACTTGGAATGAGTAAGGATTGAGTTGCTAGGAGTTGGAAGGAGCCACTGTTGTCTCCGAGGCAATTGAGGATGATTTAAAAGGAAGATGGATTTGGTTAGCCATGGTTGAAATGGCACCTGTTCGGCAACAATCAGTTCCATCGGTATGATTGAGTATGCGTAATGTGAAGATGTGTGTGGGGCTTGTCGGCCGTCGTAATATATTTCAGTTGGAAGCATTCAAGTGCTATGGCCTGTCAGGTATAGGCGGATCCCGGAGGGTTATGGTGGTTCAGACCACTGCTTAAGGAATTTGCATGTATTTTGATTGTGAGAATTATCTCGTGTGTTGTTGTGATTCTCGCGAATTGAGATAAGTAAAGGTTTTCTAAATGATAAAGTGTCCACTCTATTAGTGGTCAGGAATTATGATGAGATTTCTATGATATTCCATATCGGCATGTTGGGAGCAGTAGTCAGTGTGGAACTGGAAGTAAGGACCGAGATTGCAGTTCGGTGTTAACAAGGATGTCATGAGCTCAGAGAGCAAGGGAAAATAATTTGAATGTTTAAAATAAGCTGGTGTTGTTTTCAGCGTGACCGGAGATCGATATTCGGTGGAAGAGGGTTGAATCCTGTTTATGGGTTCTTGAATTGTTCTACAGCGTTAATATAGTCGGTGTATGGATGTGCATACTGGTTTCCTTGTGTGGAAAGTCGTGGGAGCTTGACTACGGGAAGATTGTATAAGTGTAACAAGTAGTCACCTGAGTGATTGAAGATTTAGACCAAGTATAAGGAAGTGCAATATTAATTAATTGAGAATTTAGGTCTGGGAGGTGTTCGGTCAAGTCGATTGTGGGTTGCGGGGTGTCTGTCCCGGCTATGATGGTTGTTCTTGCGTATTATGAGAAGAATCGGGGTATTCTGGACCCATGTGAATCTATTAGCTTAGTTCAGTGCAAGCGAAATCAATTTGAACTATCTTACTAGATTTAAAACAAAAATTTTTGTGCTTCATACGATTCAGGTGTGTTCATTTCAGTATAGCGCTCCGCAGAGAAGGGGTGTTGGAACATCAGATGTTGATTCGTCTTTGTCGTTCATGTATATTATGATCGTGCCGTGTGAGTTGTGAAACGGCTAGGTAATTTCTTATGTGTGAGGTTCCACATAGTGATGAGGTTAGGTGAGCAGGGTGGCTCTTAAGAGTCAGGTTATATATCGCACCTCAGTTGTGCTTGAGTTGTAGCATATGGCTCTATCAGTCTCCCCAGAATAGTATTATGCACTTAGCGTGCTTGTGACCGGTATTCAGTGATTTGTAATAATGGGCAGTTCAGCTCCGTGTTCATCTCTTTATGTAAATTTTACTATGGAATCGGGTGGCATACCGCCACGGGTATGTTATTTGGACTGGGTTGCACGCTGCAGCAGTGTGATGATGAGTAAGGTTCCGGTATTTATTTTCTTATGTTATACTTCCTGTTGTTCTGAGGAAAGTTCATATTAGTTGCGTGAGTTGAATAGTCCCTTCCTGAGTCATTTCTTATGTATCATGTTCGAGTTGTTGCCCTTTGGCACATTGTGGCATCATGTGTGACTGTGGTCATGTCTGGGGTGATTAGTTGTTTGGACCATTCATACTGGGTGCACGAATTAGATCAAGTGGAGCGCGATGGGATTTTGTGAAGTAAAATATAGGACAATCACCATTATTTGGTCTGCATTGGGATGGTGATCTAAGTCAAGAGAAAGGATTTAAATGTTTTGGTTAACTCTGTAGTTGGTTAGGAATGTCTACGCCTTCTCCATCGTGTTGGTATCATCAACATTATAGCAGGATGTATGTATATATCTTATAAAGTGCATTGAGGGCATCAGGTTCGTAGGATTCTGGCTGTTAAGTTTCGGGGAGAGGCATTGTGGTCAGATAATGGACTATGCAGTGTATGGTGCCGATTAAGCAAAGGTACGTAGTTGTGTTCTAGTGCCTCTTGTGGTAGTGGTATGGTGTTCATATGTTAGAGCAGACTTGGCACATAATTTCCGGTATTGGAATTGAGTTCGGAACTTGCGGTATGGATAAAGGAGGGTACCTTCAGATTTTATTAAAGCTAATATGTTCAACTGGGTTGTGGCAGCATGGGCAGGTGGCACGAGGTTTTGGTCAGTGATTTCAGACAAGTCCAGAGGAGTTCTTGGCACGTTCGAGGACGAACGTCTGTTTAAGTGGGGGAGAATGTAACGACCCGGCCGGTCGTTTTGAGCTCTAAGCGTCGTTCAACGGTTGGAAGTCATGAACAAATTCATTTCAGGTATTGTGACTTGTGCGTATGGTCGGAGTTGGAATTCAGGAAGTTCGGAGTTAGATTGGAAGGAAATTCTCATTTCAGAAGTCTAAAGTTGGAGGAATCGAGTAAGATTGGAATTTTGAGCAAACGACCTCGGAATCAGGATCTGAATGTTCCAGCAGATTCGTATGATGATTTCGGACTTGGGCGATGTCCGGATCGGGTTTTGGATAACCTGGGAGAGTTTCGGCAGATATTGTGGAAATTAGCATTTAAAAAGAAATTTCCTAAGTTTGAGTTGGAAGGCATTTCAGAGATATTGATGTCTGTTTGGGATTCCGAGTGTGGGAAAATAGCTTTGTGTGGTGATTCTGGAGTTGGGAGCGCGATCAAAAATGAATTCGGATGTCCGTAGGTTATTTTGGAGTCATTTGACTAAACTTAGAAATTTGAAGGTTTTGAAAAATTCGACCGAAAGTGGAAATTTTGATATCATGGTCGGAATGCAATTCAGGAAGTTTGAGCATGTCCGTAATGTTGAATATGACTTGTGTGCAAAATCTGGGGTCAATCAGAGGTGATTTGACGGGTTTCGGCATCGAATATGGAAGTTTGGAATTTCAAGTTCTTAAAGATTTGGATTGGAGAGCGATTCGTCGTTACAATGTTGTTTGATGTGATTTAAGGCTTCGAGCAAGTCTGTGTTATGTTTTGGGATAGGTTGGTATGATTGGACGGAGTCCTGGGGGCCTCGGGTGGATTCCGGGTGGTTAACAGATCAAAGTTGAAGTTGGAAAAAGGGCTGAAGCTTGCTGTCATCTGGTGTAACCGCACCTGCGAGGCTTTGGCCGCAGGTGCGGAACCGCAGGTGTAGCTAAGGGCGCCGCAGGTGCGAGATTTTGGGTTGGAGGTGAGGGGATCGCAGGTGCGAGAGTTTGGTCGCACCTGCGGAGTCGCAGGTGCAAAGAATGGGTCGCAGGAGCGGGATTTTGCTGGGTCGAGTCAAAGCCGCACCTGCGATGGAATTTTCGCAGGTGCAGAGCCGCAGGAGCGGCTATTGGACCGTAGGTGCGAAAGGAGGCCTGGGCAGAATGTTTAAAGACGGGTTTTTGTCATTTCTCACCCATTTTTCATATTCTATGGACGATTTTGGAGAGCTTTTCAAGGGAGATTTCATCAGGGATCAGAGGTAAGTTGTTTCTACTCATTTCTAAGGTTAAATACAAGATTTGATGCATAGATTATATATGGGAAATTGAGGAAATTTGGAGAAATATTGAAGGAAACCTAGAATTTGATAAAGTTAATTTTAGCCTCGAATTGAGCATAAATATTGGAGTAAATTTTATAATTTAATTAGTCAAGCTATGAGTAGTGATTATCTTCAAGAAATTTTGAAGTCCGGGCACGTGGGCCTGAAGGCATTTTGGTCATTTCATTGAGCCGGGTTGGGAAAATCTATAATTTGGATTTGTTATGAACAATAGGTATATTTTCATTGAATTGTCGTTATTTGGATATTTTGGGGGCGTTGTGCATCCATTGGAGTCGTCAGAGAGGCTTGGAAGCCGGTTATGAATCTTCAGAGCGAGGTGAGTCTCCTTTCTAACCTCGTAAGAGGAAAATTGTCCCCACAGGTGTTCCATATGTTGTGTGTATTTGCTTTGGGGGTTACGTGCGTACAAAGTGACGAGAGTCCGTACATAGCGACTATTATGCTGTGTCGTGTAGTTTTAGGGCTCACAAGCATGTTTTATGTGACGTATATGTATCCTTAGCGTACCTTGAGTTGCTTATTATCATTGAATCTGTATGGAATTTGGAAAAGTTGTACTTGAATTCCCAGTTGATTAATCCTTGTTTCTAGTATAGCCCTTATTGAGTTTATTGATAATTTCGGTGTATATATATGTATATATAAGAGTCAACACTCGAGTCGCCAGGTATGATTTACGACCGAGGGAAGATTTATGATTATTCAGTATAAGTGTGTCAGGACTCGAGTCGCAGGTATGATTCCCGACCGAGGGAACCTTTATGATTATTCAGTATAAGTGTGTCAGCACTCGAGTCGCAGGAATGATTTGCGATCGAGGGAAGCTTTATGATTATTCAGTATATATATGTGTCAGCACCCGAGTCGCATGAATGATTCGCGAGCGGGGAAAGCTTTATGACCAATAAGTGCTTAGATGTCTCCCTTATGACTCCGGCCGATTGTCTCATTCCTGTGTACACATGACTACTTGGTACTATTTCATGTGTATTGACTTGTCAGATATTTGGGGAAAAGAAAGTGGAAATTATTATTTACTTTGATATTTGGGGGAAAGGAAATTGGAAATTGTCATTTACTTCCAGTATTTACTTGGATTCCTGTGCTTTGTACGCATTTGTTGTTCACTGTCTTACATGCCTACTGTTTCATTATACCCTGTTATATTATACTGATGGACCTTAGTGAGTGTGGAGTCGACCTCTCGTCACTTCTTCTTCGAGATTATACGGGAGACTCACTGGGTACATATTTGTTTACGTAGTCATGCTACTCTTGTTGTGCATTTTGTTGCACAAGTACCATCATAGCACAATGATTGATTTGGAAACTTATACGGGCTGCATTCATCCGGAAGCGCTCCACAGCTGAGAGAGTCTCCCTCCTATGTATTTGCATTTGTTTTAAAGTCATTGTCCAAATTGTTCCTCGGACAAGTGTTGTATAATTGTATAAGTTCTTAGTAGTTGCTCATGTACTTGTGTCACCAGGTTCTGAGGATGTGTTGAGATTTATATTACTGGTTTAAATTGATTTCTACCATATTTAATTTCCAAAAATTTAGTTATTTGATTATGAAATGCGAGAAAGAGGAAATGATTTCGAAAGTGGTAAGAAGGAAAGTATGTCAACTAATTAAGGGGTTGGCTTGCCTGACAGTGCTGTCCGACACCATCACGACTCATAGATTTTGGGTCGTGACAGATGGATGACCTATCGAATTAAAAATCTTCGAGTCTAGTTTCCAGCTTTTCAAACCGTTCATCATTTGGGAACTACTATAAGAAGTTATGACCAAATTACCAACGGATGGAAGAATGTGATTCTGCGTTCAGATGTGCGACCGTGGAATCATTATGCGAACCGCAAAAGTGGTCTGCGGACCGAAAAATGATCGCAGACCTGACCGTTGCAACCTAGTTCTGGGCATCAGTTTTTCGGTCCATTGTGCGACCCACATACCCGTTATGCGGCCCATTCTGCAACTGCATACATGAGTTCGGAGGGTCCATTTTCCTATTTTTGTAACCCAACCCCATTTTGATAAATAGCATTTGGGGCTTATTTTTTGGCGATTATCTGATGGTTTTCGAGAGAGGTAAGAGAATTTTAGAGAGAGAAGAAGGAAACCTAACATTCTAATCATCCAATCTTGCTCAAGCCTTGAAATCTAACAAGAAACCTCACAAGTCTTTAATCTAAGAGGTAAGGTTCCATATCCTAGTTTTCAATTTCAATTTTTTGTAGATGATGGTTGTTTGAGAGTAGGATTCTTGGGTGTAAGAGTATTATTTATACATTCATGTACCAATAAGGTTTATGGGAGGATTGTTGGGCTCAATTAAGTAAAGATTGGGTTGGGGAATGTAGGAAATCTTGTAGAAGGACCTTGTAGTCAAATTTGCACACCTAGTGTTTGATAAAATGCTCAAATAAGCTGAAATCATGAATACCTTCCTAATTTGTGTTTAATTTTTTTTATATCTCAAACTATATTGGGATCGCTAGAATATTCGGAACGTTGTAGTAATTTAAAGAAAGCTCAAAACGAGGTATGTTAGCTAAACTACTCTCTTAGAATTGAATTCCATGATGTTCCCCTATGTTTCAAGTGTGGTTGGTTCAAGTTCCTTATTCTCATGTTCCGAGTTGTTTCCAATAAATTTGATCGTCCTGAGTAGGAATCACAACCTATCTATGGATCCTCGAGAGTTATGTATTCAAAATCTGTTCCAAATGTTCCTATCATATTACGTTATCATTCGGGAATATTTTTAAGATGATATGTGTGTTAAAATGTTATGGGTTTGTGTCGTGTTTCAAATAAAAACTAGTATGCCAAGTTGTGTGGGAAAAAATCAACATGCTTAAGACTCTTAATTACTCATATGTGTATCTAAAGTCTTGATTGGAAATTTCTTATTGTTGATAATCTATAAAAATGGTTGGAAGTGAAATAAATGAATTGGGGATATAAAGTGTGGCCAACGTGCTATGAATGAAAGTTGTACTTGTGGAAAATGGTGCCAATGAAAGGAAATGATGTGATAAAGTTTATGAAATGAGCTTTGATTCAACTGTTCCAAAATTGACTTGGAAAATAAAATTGCCTAAAAGCTAATGAACTCAAGCGATGCCCATATGTGGTTATTTAACTAATGCTATGCTTTGTAAGTAGTTTCAATATGTTTTGCGTTCTTACATATTCTTGAGTGGAAATTGTGTATTGCCCTTTTTGGGAAAAGTTATTTTAAGAATAAATTATATGTTACTTGTTTATGATTTTAACTTGTGCTTCGATTGCCAATCATTTTACTCCATTTCTTGGAAAGAAATCCATTGTGTTTAAAGCCTTCATTACTAATGAATCTAAAGTTTTGATTTTCGGAATCTTCTATTTGTTGATGATCCATGAAAGGGATGAAATGAAAGTGTGAAATATGAAATATGGCCATTGTGCCATGAATGAAGAATCATATGTATGGCCAAGAGAGCCAATGAAATAATAATGTTGAAAGTTGTTGAAAGTGCTAATGAGGCTATATATGGTATGAAAGGTTATGAGGTAACTGCATTTGTATTGTTTTTTCCTTTGTAAGCAAATCAAAAATATTTTTGAGAGTACCGATAGTCACCGTGTAAGGCTAGGTTGAAATAACCTAACCCCAAAACTACACGTGCCAGTGTAGGCGTGGATTGTAATTATTCCCCTTATTTGGGATGAGATTGATATGATAAAATTATACCCCTTAACTGGGATGAGATGAATGATATAAAGGATGATGTCGATCCACACCGCATTATGGTGAGAAGTCCTAGTCGATCGGGTCGTGATTGGACACCATGTTGCACACATGGCGGTGATTTTGCTGGAAATTGTAATTGAAATTTTGATTATGAATGATGTCTCGGATGAGATGTCCTAGCCGATCGGGTCGTGATCGGACTCCGTGCTAAAAGCATGGTGGTATTGATATTGTGAATGGTAGTATATCGGTGCTAAAGATCTCCCAACCAAAAATATATAATATTATCTTCGTATCTATAAAATTACTATGTTTTAACTTGGCTTTTGGATATCATTGATTGTTGATTATGGTTTCCTTGGATTTCCCTTTCTTACATTGACATTCTATTTTGAAAGAGGACAATTAGCTTTACATACTAGTACTATTCCATATGTACTAACGTCCCTTTTACCGGGGGCGCTGCATCTTCAATGGATGCAGGTGGTTAATCAGCGGGCAGTTTTGGTCCTCGTTAGCAGTCACTCTCTATTCAGCAGGTTTTGGTGAGTCCTACTTTATTTCGGGCCTGATGTCATTTGAGTTGTACATTGTGTTTTAAGGTATATCCGGGGCCTTGTTGTGGTCATTTCCATGCAACTCTTCTATTGTACTTAGAGGATCCATAGATAGGTTGTGGGTGGTATTCGATGTTGGGAATTGAACTAGAAATGTTGGTATTTGGCAAACATGTTTTTCATTATATATATGAACTTTTAATAGTTTGGAAATTATAAATGAAGCTGTTAATGGAAATGAAATGGGAGTTGTTAATGAAATTTTTTCAGTGTTTGATTAATGGAGTACATATCCTCTTTATTCATGGATGAGTTTGGGTAGAAGGAAATCTAACAGGCTTGCTTGTGCAGGTTATCTCGGTTGAGCTCCAACGCTCCATGAGGTCGGGGCATGATAGGTTTCAGATTCGCTGGTGTGCTGTAGCTCTAGTTATCGCAATTCCGAGAACTAGCATTGTAATTGTGAGCATAGCACAGGGGTCCCAGGTATCGCATTTGCAATACCTTGTTCGCGTTTGTGAAGTGAAGGCTTAGGTAGGGTAGGTCGCATTTGTGAATAGGGAAGAGTTCGCATTTGGAAGGTCAAAATCGCAATTGTGACATTCCTCTAGGTTGTCAGGTGTCGCATTTGCAGGTCCTTCTCATTTGTGAGGGTTCACAATTGCGAATTCAGGGTCGCAATTGTGACTCCTACACTTGAACAAAAGGGTTGGGCAGATGGGATTTGGCTTCATTTTTAATATTTTGAAACCCTAGACTCGGTAGGAGGTTATTTTGAGAGGGGATTTTCACATATAACCATTGGGTAAATGTTTTAATCAATTTTCCATTATATTACATGATTATATATGAGATTTAACATCAAATTGATGAAAATCTCAGTGAAATTTTTGGAAATTTTGTCTATGTTCTGAAAAATGAATATATGAGATTTGAGAGTCGAATTGGACACGGATTTGAAAACAGAACACATTTATGGGCTCGTGGGATTATGGGAAGTCGATATCTACCATTGTACTCGGGTTTTGACTGGGCAGGCCCGGGATTGACTTTTGTTGACCTATGGGAAAATGTGTAAGGATCATAGCTTTATTTGTCGTAATTGGTTTCTCTTGCATTGTATGATGATATGAAGTCATTTTTTGATATATTTGAACCGTGCGGAGGCTAATTTAAGGGAAAAGCTATTTTTGACTGTTGATTTGGCCTAGTTGAGGTAAGTATTTTTTCTAACTTTGTGTGTGGAAACTACCCCTTAGGGTTGAGATTGATTATACTATTTGAATTATGTGGAAGGCGTGTACATGAGGCGAGTGTGTACACGGCCTTATATGTGAAAAAATGACTATTTTAGGTTACTTATAAGCATTTAATTGAAGTTGTCATTATTAGATCTACCTTTCATTGTCAATTTTATTCTTATATGCTTAAATTGAAGTTGTTATTACATGTTCTATTTTTCATTGTCGAGGTCACTCTTATATGCATTTACTAGTAGTGTTATTACATGATTTCCTTTCCGTTGTTGAGTTATTCTCCTACATTTAGTCGTAGTTGCTATTTCATGTTATCTATTTCATTGTTAAGCTTATGTTTTGCACTTGAATTGAAAGTTGTCATTTCATGGGAATACCTTCATTATTGAGTTATTGAAGTTGTAGTTGTGAAAGCTATTAACACATTGTGGTTGAAGTTGTTGATTATTGGGATATCTTTCCTTGTTGAGTTGTTTCTCATTCATTTTGTTGTTGCTGAAATTCTTGTACATATTGTGGTTGAGTCGTAGGCTATGTGTTGTGATGACATTAGTATTGTTGATTTTGAAATGTTGAGGCATATGATCACATGTGGTGCGAGTTGATCATTGTGTTGTGATATTGATGCGCACGCGGTGGTATAAGGGTGGGTATTGATGCGCATGCGGCGAGATAAGGTGGGATTTATACGTGTCTTCCTAATAAAGGAGTTGCATGAAGACACACGGTGAAATAAGGGGGCTAAAGCACGTGTAGCTATTTCGGGAAAAATATATTTAAAATAAATGCAAGGCTCATGCGAAGATATAAGGAAAATTGTGATTCTGACTTGTGAAATGTGCATATGAGGTGTAGTACCTCGGTTGTGATTCTTGTTATACATTCTATGTTGAAAAGACTTGTTGAATGGAACGTTCATTTTCTTTCCTTCATTCATTTTACTTGATATTTTGACTGTGTTTGATCACTTGTTGTTCTTATCATATGTTCATTCTTTGTAGTTCTTTATTGCCTAAATTTCCGTTGTTATCCTTATATCATTGTACTATTTCGTTGTCATTTATTTTTTGCTTGCCGTATTATGTTAATATTCTGCACAGGTTCTATGTCTAGTAGGTGCCTTGACCTGGCCTCGTCACTACTATACCGATGTTAGGCTTTATACTTACTAGGTACCATTGTGGTGTAATGCTACGTTTTTGCACATTTTAGTGCAGATCTTGGTACTTCTGCTCATATCGGACATCAGTGAGTTGACCCAGATATTTCAGAGACTTCAAGGTATACTTGCCTGACTTTCGCAGGCCTCAGAGACACCTTATGCTATTGTCTCTATTACTGTCTATCTTCATATCAAACAATCTTGTATTTAGAGATTTCTAGTGTACTTATTTAGAGCTTATGACTCTGTACCGCAAGTTTTGGAAATTACTTTACTGTTTTTTCATTTTGGTTTAATTATGATCATTATCGGTTTAATTTCATATCTTAGTCGTTATTTCTGTTGAATTCTAAATGTGTGTTAGGCTTACCTAGTCTTAGAGACTAGGTGTCATCACGACTACCTAAGATGGAATTTTGGGGTCATGACACCCCAGCCACACCTTCCTTCTACGCGAATGCAATTACCCGCTCGCGATTGCAAAGACTCAGCCTCCCCAAGCTCCGCAAACGCGTCCCACACTACACGAACATGAAGGGAATAACCCACCTGCCACCAGATAACCCTACATGATTGCAACTTCCGCTTCGCGATCGCGAAGAAGGAAACCAGACACCAGCGAATAGTAATCCAAAACAAGAGGAAATGGTATGAAACTCATCTGAAACACACTCGAGGCCCCTGAGACCCTATCCTATCACACCAACCAATCCCAAAACATAACAAGGACCTTCTCGGGGCCTCAAATCACACATAACAACATCAAAACTACAAATCACACCTCAATTCAAGCCCAATGAACTAATGAACTATCAACTTCTAAAACTCATGCCGAACCATGTCAAATCTACTCAGAATGACCTCAAATTTTACATGCAAGTCCAAAATGACACAATAGACCTCTACCAACTCCCGGACAAACCTATCAACCTTCCAAGTTTTGTCAAAGAGCATAAAATCAACCTACGGACCTCCAAATCTACATCCGGACATACGCCTAAGTCCAAAATCACCATTAGACTGTGGCGAGTAAGGGGTAGTTGTTTGGTAATAATGCTATATGTATTCCAAAAGATATTCATATTCGCCTCATTTATCACTTCTTATTATCTTAATATTTTTGTTTAGTTCATTTTAACTTCATTTTTGTATTGCTCGAATATATCAATTGCTTAATTTTTACTATTAAGTAAGTAAGTATAGCAATATCCAATATTTAAATCAATAAAAGTTATAAAATACTTTTTCTCACTGCGAGATGGTATTGACTTTATGTCGCAAATATCTATGTGAATTAAGTCTAAAAGATTTGAATTTTTTTAGCTGACTTATAAGGATTTTTAATATATTTAGATTCCACATATATTTGACATGTAGAATTATTACATTCAAACTTAGGCAATACTTTCAAATAAATCATTTTTCATAAGATTTTGAAGTTGACATGACCTAAACGTGTATACCATAAATTATTTGACTTGAGTAAGTAAGAAGAAGCTGAAATTCTATTCATATCAATGAAAATTACATTGAGTTATAAAAGACCCTTGGTAAGGTAATCTTTTCCGACATACATTTCATTCTTACTAACTACAACCTTGTCGAATATAAGAATACACTTATGTTGTTCTTGACTAGAAGTGATGATAAGACCAAATTCTTCTGTATTTTTACAACATGAAGGATGTTATTTAGGGTCAAAACATTTCCAAAAAGTCATCTTCAAAGCTATATTTTCTCTTCCTTCAGTAATTGCAGTACCCGAATCATTCTATGAGATTTTCAACCAAGTTGCATTCAGAAATTCAGAAAGCCTGACACACAATTTGTCCATTTCATCGTCCATAATTGCCATGTTTGCTTGACCCTTCTTTCTATCTTTCTTTGGTGCACGGTAGTATGCAACCTCATATCCAATCTTTTTATAATTGTGGCAATTAACTTTGAACATCTTGCTCTGGTAATTCTTTGGCCCAAATGACTTTTTTCTCTTTTTATTGCTTGTTGAAGTTTCCTCAATAATATTTTCTCCCATTATTGTTGAGTTTCCACGAGACTTCTTTTCAGAAGCCTTGTTGCCCTCTTCAATCCTTAGGCGAACAATAAGGTTTTCAAGTTCCGTCTCATTGTGCTTATGTTTCAAGTAATTCTTAAAGTACTTCCATAGTGGAGGCATCTTTTCAATAAATGCGGTAACTCGAAACGCCTCATTAATGATCATACCTTCAATAATATACTTATAGGTAGTAGCATAATCAGTATCTTTAATTAAAATATTGATTCAGTTTATATACTCAGCAAGGAGATAATGGGCGATGACTTGCGATTCTTGGACTTAGTTATAACAGACTTACTATCAACAATTTTAAAGACCAAATAATTAAACGCCACAAACTTCTTAAGTGCAACATCTATAGTCTTGTACTTCTTTTCAAGAGCATTCCATAACTCTTTCGAAGTTTCTATGTCACGATCCAAAATTCTATTGGAGTCGTGATGACGCTTAACACACACTTGCTAGGCAAGCCAACAACAAATATGCAGAAGTAAACATCAACAATAATAACAAATAGTTTCAAGTAGCAAAATAGTACAAATAAATGAAGTCTAAATGTCAATACAACTGAAATCCACCCCCAAAACCTGGTGTCACCGAGCGTATGAGCTCTATATAATGTTAAATACAAATATGAACAAACTACAACACTGTCTGGTTGACTGAATAGTAATATAAGATAAAGGAGGGGAATTTTAGGCATGTGAAGGGAAAAAAAGTTCTACCTTGAAACCTCCAAGCAAATCCAGACACAACTCACTTGCAACAACCGCTGTCAGCAACATCTGGATCAGTACACGAAATGCAAATTATAGTGTGAGTGAAACCGATCCCATGTACTAAATAGTATCAAGCTTAACCTCGGTCGGAAAGCAGTGACGAGGTTGGCAAGGTCTTGATTCTCACTTTCCACAGCCAACAATAACAATAACAACAGAATGATAACATGTAAAGAAAAGCAACTCAAATAATACATGCTCAACTCTAACACCTTAAGAGGATAAATATACATGCTTTTCAATTATATCATTCAAGGTATCAACTTTCCCACACAAATCACTTAGACATGGATTTATCTAGATAAACTGAGATTTCAGATTCTAAACATCAAATATTAACTATCATGAGGAAAACATATCTCTATGCATGCACATCAAATATACATGCCAAAACCAATGATATCATAGTCAAATCATCAAATGAATCACGTCAAAACCTTGATCAAGCCCTTCAATCGTGCAAATACAAGCCAAACATCAACTAGGGAAGTCAACAACGCCATAGGAAGCGATCCCAATCCATAAAGCTTCAATATTTGAAGAAATTCGTAAAAAGTAAACAAATTCAACCTGTGCCCATGTGCTTGATCTAAATATGTAATTAGTTTAAAAAATCAAGTCCAAATCGGTACTCAAATTCCTAAAATGCACTCTCTTAAAATGTAGACAAAAACCCCAAACGTCCCATTCAAAATTTTAAGTTTTAGGTGTAGAAATCCATAGGTAATCAATATATAAAATTAAATCCGAGTAAAAATATCTTATCTATAATGTATTAGTAAAATTGCTCTTCGAAACCTCCTCTTCTTGAAGTCTAGGGCTAAAACAATATGATATTATGGATAAAATCCCTAAATAACAACTTAAATACACTGCACAACAGTACTCATCGCGATCGTGGCAGTCCCATCGTGATCGTGAAGGCCTAACAGCCTCATGCTCTAGCTACACTCTGTGACGCAAAGCCTCTGATGCAAACACGATGGTCAATACCGCCCATGCCTATGTGAACACGAATGCGAAGGCCAAAACCATGCGTAGCACTACAATTCCACGAACATGATGTCATCATGGAATGTAATGTTTCTGGCCCCAACACTACGCGAACACGACTATCTCCATGAGAATGAAAAGAAAAGAAAACCAGTGGCCAAGAATTACTCTACACGGATGCGACTCATTGACGGAAAACGCGAAGCACACTAGATACACTAGAACATCAATTATGAAAACTCAACCAAAATAGTCCGAAACGACCCCTAATCATACCCGATCCCCACGGGATGCCATCCAATCATACAAAAAATTCCAAATATACATCCAAGCTGATCCATAGGCTAAAAACACCACAACTAAATTCACACAATAGAAGGTCAAGATCATTCTCTTAAGTTTCAAACATTCCAACTTCGCCAAACACGTCCGAACCACACTTAGACATTTTGGATTCCAACAAAATTTTGCACACATGATCCAAAAAAATAAATGAACCTATAAAATGTCTCAAAACTACAATAGGAGTCTATAACTCCAAAGTCAACTTCCGATCAAACCTATGAGCTATTCGATTCTTCAAATTGCCAACTTTCTACAAATAGGGCCAAACCTTCTAGGAACATCAAAATTTTAATCCGAATATATGCCTAAGTCAAAAATTACCATACAAACCTTTTGAAACCATCAAATACCGATTCTGAAATCGTTTACTCAAAAGTCAAATAATAGTCAACTCTTCTAACTTAAAGCTTCCGAATTGAGAATTACTCTTCCATGTCAATTATAAACCTCTCGAATGTCAAAAATATTCATATGTGCAAGTCATAATGCATCATATGAAGCTAATCAAAGTCTCAAACCCCATAACGAAGTGAGAAAGCTCAAAACAACTGGTCGGTTCATTACACTCTCCCTAGTTAAACATACGTTCGTCCTCAAACGTGCCAAGAATCAATCCCAAGTTGCCAAATTCGTTGTGGGACTCATCATACACATAACCATGGGTGATCTCATGTCACCTCAATTCATATGATCCTATTAACATAAACCTGACAGAAAATTCTTCCTTCAACCTTAGCTTACAATTCTAACTTGTGGAGCTCTCTCTAAGATTTGACTCTTATATATATATATATATATATATATATATATATATATATATATATATATATATATATATATATATACACACACACATTGTATCAATCTCAACAAGCTGTATCAAAGCATAAGTAAACTCCCAAGATGTAACCACATGATGTACTGCATAACTCATATGCCTATAGAAATATCTTTCAACCATAATATCTGCTCATTGCCAAACCCAATATCAGTAATATACCTCATGGCACATAAAACCTTGTTCTAACCCTTGCAATATTTCCAATGATGAAAGAAACGAGCAGAGACTCATAACCATCCATCAAATCAATAAGTCATGGAGTTTTGTCCCTCCACAAGAACTATTGCCAATTTCTAAGCTGAATAGTGACATTCTTCTTCCAGTAACCTCGTCTCACCCAGTATAAGTTGTTCGACCGAGAGACCCCATCAAATGCCATCAAGAACCTCATACGATGCGATCCATGTGCCAACAAGCAACTGCTCGAATATGATCAATAATGATAAGATAACCAAAAGGGAACCATCCAACAAGTTTATCAGATACAAAAATAAGATCATAAGCTATGAATTCATCCCACAAGGGAGAAACAAAACACACAAAACTAGTACAAGGAATCATATCCAACATAACCTCATTGCGGTGTACACCCAATCCACATATAATACCATTGCTATGTGCATCACGATCCACATAGATTAATCCCCGCGGGGATACCCATCGGGCCATAATGCTCATACTCTCTAAGCACACATGTAAAAATAGCAAGCACGTAAAGTGTGTAAACATGACAATGGGGAGACATATAGCATAACACGCTAAGGAAAAAGATCAAGCACGATTAAGGTGCAATAAACAATTCAATATATCAAGTGCCATCTCATTCAAATACTGCCACAAGGCCTAAACAGAACCACATCATGCGTGTGAATAATCAAGTAGCCTCAAACCGATCATAGAATAAGAAATTAACACATGAAGAAAATCAAGGCATGAATAACTTCTATTCCACCTGATGAACACTCACATAAAATGTTGCGTTGAATAAGCAAATCCAATCTAGTTTAGAAAACACATTCTCTTTAGGCCTACCAATGGGCCTTCCAACCGATTCAGATCATTCCAAGATAGGTCAATATCCTTCCAAAGGTCCACAGTGACCTCATCCACGACACATACAATCAACCGTCAAATCCTGAAACCATTATTTGTAACCTCAGGTATAGTCCGTCTCTCAGAAATATAATCTCCAAACCGCGAGAGTACTAAAATCTCCATACTTGATATCTAACTCTTTCTCGTAATGACTGACACGTCACACATACACAATCACCCCTTAGGAGATACTACCATAACCTTCTGCACTGATTAGTAAAACCTGAACATCAATGGCTACTAACCATGCTATTTCTGATGTACTAGTCAAGCATCTGCAATCAATACACAATGCATCTTCCACAAAACACCCTTTTCTCAAGCGATACACAATAATGCTAGCATTATCTTAAAAATATGATATCTCCCATGTTGTGTAGAGCTCATGACATTCCTTTTGAAATTGAACCACAAACTTGTTCATGCAATCCTAATTCCACACAGCTCACCATATTTATCACGCTAATATGCAAAATTATGAGAATCTCATTATCAACTCTGAATCCACATGCGCATAACCATCGCAAACTCTTCGGAATCCACATGCACATAACCAAGCCAGCCTAACTGCATCCCTCTAAATCACCCAAATCATAGATACTACAACCCAGTATTACAACAAAAACATCTATAAATCCTTATAGTACCAAAGGAACTAATCATCTCTATTACCATGCTGACCCAAGCCACTACTAAAGCATCCAACTCCTTCAGATTACTCATAACCCGCCTACATGGAAACACTATTATTCCCAAGTATACTATGGACCTCAATCAAATATCATCACAAGTAATCTCAACATGAAATCTCTTCCTAAGATCGTGAGCCACTTATCCCCTATTATACATCCAGTAGTACCTCAAACCCAAGTACTTGTTCTGAAGAAGCCTTCTTTTAATATGAAGTTTTTCCTTCAACCACTAAAACATGCATCACAAAACCAATAATGACAAAGAAATACTCTGTCTCTTTCATAAACCAACAAAAATCTTGAATTTTTAGTCACACATGAATTCGAAAATCCTTAGATGTCACATATTGAATCTTTAATCCATCAAAACCTCCTCAAGAATCACCCACGCAGTCCTAATCACAAATATATATAGCCAATCATTCCAAATGATTAGTGCTCCATTAGCACATGAATACTCTAAAAAAAACTGCTTGAATCCTTCCCTTCCACACTACCTCCACAGAATATTTGACATGAGTCCTCCCACAACCTCCATATATTACCAAGGTGAAATATATTATGCACCCAAAAAATTCCTTTCTCGAATCATCCTCGAAAACATTCTCCTAAAATTATATTTAACCACAAAACGTCCCTTATACAAGAATTCATAACAACATATGACCAGGTGACCCAATAGTCTTTGGTAGACTCCCCCATTTGGCTCTAATCCACAATCACATAACCCAAGAACCCATGACGACTGCTCCTTTTTAACTGTCTTGTTCCCTCATTGTTACTTCGATGAATTTTTCATAAGCTCATGATGTACCAACCATAATGCATCCCAGATCATCAACCCAAATGCGCACTCAACCTTGTGATAGTCGTGCCATCTTCCTCAAGCAATACGAACCTATATCATAGCACATGCATCCCACTAGGTAGAGGTAAAATTCTTCATAGAAATCTCATAAGAAATAAGGCAACCACCAACCTTCTCACATGAGATACCCTTCCTATGTGACCTTATATCAACATCTTTCTATGAACTGCCATGAAACAACGCTATGTAATAAATGAATCCTCACGATTCCACACTCGTTCACATGATTCAAAAATCTACAGGACTAACACTCCCCAACTCAAGACAGTATGCACACAAAGATGATAATCAAGCATTCATAATTCCTTATTAGCTCAAGCAGATCCTTTCACCGAATTCGAACTCTCAAATGTAAGAAGTTTCCACCCATATAAGGTGCCCTCAATGATCCATAATCACCTCATATCATCAACTTCCTCAAAATTCGTGGCAATCCTACCACAAAACCTACAATAATACGCTCTCATTTTCACACTGGTATAGCCATCTTCTAAAGTAAACAACTCTGTCTCTAATGTTCATTCTCGACCTTCTAACAATCAAACACCGTGAAGCATGACCAGTAATGTCCTTCCTCAAGGATTACCTCCATCAAACCATCAATACTGGAAATGCAAATTTACCCCGAAGTCACAAACAATGATCAACACTATGGAAAACCTCATCGGCACTACCTTGCAACACCGTGTCCTTGAGGAAAAGCAAATGGAAACCATCATACTAACGATCCTTAATGCGATCAAACAAGGATGACTATGCAACAACACAGGTGAGAGCTTTGCGAACCTCAGAAATACCCGATCTCAAAAATCTATCGACCAGGGCCAGAACATCCATAGCCCAAGTGCCTCAACTCTGATGGAACAAATGCCAAACTCCAAATCATGAACCAGATAATCCCTCTCATGGGGCTGCTACTGTCATAAGCTTAGGAATAATCCTACCATTATACACCTACACCGTGTCAAGATGGGTGCGTGGATCATCACAATACACGGAATAAGGCCCCAAACGTGTGGGCAATACCAACATTGGGGCTGCAATAGACGACAAAGTGACAATAGTAATCTGACCTCATACACAAGGAAAAAAATATCCCGCACCACATTTGTATCATCATCAAAGCTCGCCATTGTCCAAGTGATATCAGGTACTCAAAATCCCATAAAATGAGTAAGAAAGAACTGAAGATATAGGCTTCAAGCCGGGATAAAGTAGCAAAACAAATAATCAAGAAAGGAAATGTCACCTAATTCCCTATAGCCCCTCGAATATAAGTACATACATCTCTGTACCGACCTACAAGACTCTACTAGGCCTGCTCATGACTCGTGAGATCGATACCAACCTTGCTTTAATACTACCTTGTCACGACCCAAAATACCATCGAAGCCATGGTGGAGCCTAACACTGTTTACTAGACAAGACAACAACAAATATTTTGAAATAAACTTCAACAATAATAAGAAATAGTCACCAAGAAGCGGAATAGTATAAATCATTGAAGTTTAAATGTCAATACAAGTGAAATCCACCCCTAAAACCTGGTGTCACTGAGTGCATAAGCTCTATAGAGTGATAAATACAAGTATGAACAAAGTAAAACATTGTTTGGAAGACTGAGCAGTAAGAACATAAGACAAAGGAGGGAACTTCAAGGTTTGCGAATAGAAGAACTTTGCTACCTTGAAACCTCCAAGCAAATCCATATTTGCCCACGAAATGCAAAGTGTAATACGAGTACAACCAACCCCATGTACTCAATAAGTAGCAAGCCTAACCTCGGGCTGAAATCAGGGACAAACTTGGCAAGGTCTAATACTTACTTTCCAGAGCCAACAACAACATTAATAGCATAATGATAACATATAAAGAAAGGTAGCTCTTATAATACAAGCTTAACTCTAACACGATAAGAGGAAAATATGCATTCTTTTAAAGTATATTAGTCAAGGTATCAACTTTCCCATTGAAATCACTTAGACATGGATTTATCAAGATAAATAGAGATTTCATATTCTAAACATCAAATAGAGACATCAAATATCCACTAGCATGAGGAAAACACATCCCCATGCCTGCACGTCAAATATACATACAAAAACTAATGACATCATAGTGAAATCATCATATGAACACAACTGATAACGTTTAAATCCAATAATAAAAAATAAATGTACAAAGTCGCATGCAATATAATATACCCAACTACGAGTCGGGGTCGAATCCCACAAAAAACAATATGTAAGCGATTAGGTATGTAAGAGAATTATCACTTATTATGCGAAGCCAAACACTTAGAAAACTTTTGAGAAAATATTTATAACCAATTGTTAAAATATAACTAACCAAGAAAGAAAGTAAAATGCTCAATGCTACAAGCATGCATGCAATGGAAAATACACTCAAGTAACGATCTAATGTATTTCACGAATTTAAAAATATGAGCGAGTTTATGTTAATTAGCCTCAGGAAATAATTCTATATTGGCTTCTTCCGAAGATTAGCAATACTTCTTAATTGAAATATCCCTAAAATAATTAAGAGATTAAGCACATCCGAATGTGAATACAAGTAGTTCAATCCTATCCCTAGGTAGAATCTATAAATGAGGGTTAAGGCCTTAACTTCTTTTTAATTAATCTCCCAACCCCAAATTATGTTTTACATTTTTAATTCGAAGTTAATGGGCGAGTCCAAGGGTTAGCTAATCCCTTTGGAAATATTAAAGAACAAGAATAATTAAAGAATTACTAACTCATTTCATGATAAATGAAAATCGTTCAATACATAAGAACAACAAGATATTTAATCCATACATTAAATATGAATATTCCCATACACAATATTCAAGTGTTAGAAAAAATGCTACACACTTATATATACAATACAAAGCAAGGAAATGAAGAAATCAACATAAATGACTCAACTAAAAGCTTCAAATCTTCATGATCCAAGTGTGTGTGCAAGAACTCTAGCTCCAAAACTTGTATTCTCTTCAAGACCCAAGAAAGTTTCCACTCTTTATTTTAGTTATTTACCTTTTACATTTTAAGAAACATCCACATCAGAACTTTTCCAACCTTTACCCCCAAACTTAGGCTTTTAGCCTATGTTTATACTTTGAAAGTACTTAGAGAGGTAGGCCAAAAGATAGATCAATAAAGAACAAAGGGTTAAGGCTTGTAACATGGTTGCCAAAGAAAATTTTTAAAGGCTCAAAAGGGGTTGACTAGGAAAAATATGAAAGGGTAGGAAATTTAAGGCATAATAATGGTCGAAGGAAGGCCAAACATCATTTTTCAAACCAAGTTAGCATATGATTTCGCCTTGAAGTACAATCCGGGAAAGTTGTAGACCACAAATAATGCAAAATAAATAACAATAAATCTCACCATATATGGCACATGAAAACTCGAGTGGAATACAAATCCAAAATCCAAAATCCAATTGAAACCAATAAATTCAAAGAAGTCACGTATAACCTAAGAGAATATTTAATGAATCAAAGAGCTAAAAATTGAGCTTAATAGTCATGACAATGATCTTACTTCAATCATTTTTCTTTTCCAAGGATTAAGAATTCATATGCCAAAGTTTAAATCATGTTGGTACCAAACAAACCACTTTCGATTTATGGACAAAAATATCACACACAATAACCAATTTATTCACTACTAGCTACTGAACTAACTAAAAAACAATTTACCTAAAAAAGACAAGACTAATCCCTTAAGAAAGTTGTTATGCCATCTATCATAGAGAAAAGTCACCCGGTTCGACACAAATTAGTTTCTTAAAAAAGAACGGCTGGCATAAAGAAAAATCAAGGAGTTTAATTAATACTACTACAAGTAAATAAAGTGACAAAATAAGAAAACTAAAACTAATGCTAACATGCTAGAAATAAACTACAAAATATCACTAATAAAATACAAAAGTAAACCAATCTACATAAGTTTACAAAAAATAGTCATGCTCCAAATACATCATCACATATAAATGAGCCACCCCAACCTAAAGTGTTGCATTGTCCTCAATGCAACTAAAAAAAGAAGATAAAATGAAAGAGGTGCTCCCTGAAACTGCATCACTCGGTGCTGGATGTGGTGGGAATTTTGAGCTCCAAATCCTCCTCCTCATCGTCCTCTGATTCATGTGAGCCACATAATGAACTCAGCTTGTGCATCATTTTGGACCGGAATTTGCTTTTGTTTTTCTCATGCTCCTTGAACTTCAGTTGTTGCCTCTCAATCTTTCCTTATCTTCAGCTCATGTCTTCCAATCTATTTTTAATTGGCTATTTTTCCTGAACTACATCATCCTGAGATGGCTTCTTACCAATCCCTGTAGAAGTGCTCTCCCCAGATGGACCAGACGGAAGGCTAGCTATAAGTCGGGAATGTGTGCATCGACGCCATAGATTTGACTAGAGAGGTGGCGCATAGTGGGAGGTCCATAAGAAAGTTGAGCAATGGGTTCATGTAGCCCTCTTGCACATGTGTAAGAACCATCGGGCCCAACGGCAGTCTCAGTAAACTGCCCAAATGAAGGAGATGATACATCAATCGTCCTCTTCTTCTGACCACCAGTTGGCCCCTTTATGAGCAATGGATAATTTGTCGTGCCTGGGTCCTTCCCAAAATCATTCGGGTCCTTTATCACCCCAACATCATAGCACAAGTGAGCGATCAATAAGGGAAATAATAGACTCTTAGACCTCCCGTTACTTGCTTCCTCAATTTCACTCACCGTGTGCTGGCCGACGTTCACTGTCAAGTTATCCAAAATAGCAGAAATCACCAATGCCTTCTAAGGCGTCACCTCAGACTCTGGCACCAATAATGGACAACCAAGTCTTGGCTTCAGTTGCAAATTCAGAAGAATCAACCCCTTTGTGCAATCTTACCCAAGTCGGGGTTACTCCGCCATGAAGCTTCCTCACCAAACACTGGCTTCCTCTCTCTCCTTTGCTTTGGCTCTGTATACCTCGTTGTCAACATTGGGAAGATCATAGTGTTCATTTAGTACTGCCGGACCAAAGTTGACCCGCTTGCCTCTAAAAATTGTAAATACTTCCCTTGGGAAGTCAGTCTTTAGGGCATTGGCATAGGATTCCTGTACTACTGTGTAGTTGTCTTTGATTGGTTCAGAAGCGAAGCAAATCCATCCACTTCCAATCAATCTTCAGAAAAATTCCGGCATCTTAGCCTCAAGTTTGTCCAAATGGATGCCTCTTTCTTTGATGATTCTCTTCGACATGAGTTTTTCATAGTTTCTTTCATATTCAGTAGCTACAAATTTGTCCTAATCAAAATATTCCTCTTCTTCAACTGGGGGAATAGGAGATTGCACAATTTCGTCATTTCCTGAGACCATTTTATGCACAACGTACCTACAAAAGAAGACCACATGTTAAATTCTTGTATGGGTACTTCGAACAAAGAGAATGACAAAAAAACCAGCATTCAAATCTACAAAGTTACTGGTTTGTTGACTGAAGGATAAACTAATGCAATTGCGGAAAAATTCATGCGATCGCGAAGAGCATTTTGGTTCTCCTCAGTTTGAAAGCACTGCGATCGCGGAAAAATCAACACGATCGCGAAGGGAAATTTGGTTCCTCAGCTAAGTTAGACCTACGCGACCGCTTAAAGGGACAACATGATCGCGAGGGTCTTCATCCTCGCCCAATAACAGTTCTCTCAGGCATTTCAACAAGCACAAAGAGGGCAATGGAGTTTCATAGAAATTTCACAATAATGACTCAAATATCTTGCCTAGAAATTTCACAACACATAACCCTCAATCTATCGACCAACCTCACCCAGTAAGTAAGCACACATTCACTCACAAT
This sequence comes from Nicotiana paniculata, assembly GCA_005239505.1. Taxonomy (NCBI): domain Eukaryota; kingdom Viridiplantae; phylum Streptophyta; class Magnoliopsida; order Solanales; family Solanaceae; genus Nicotiana; species Nicotiana paniculata. The sequence continues at coordinate 177,971 of ML325735.1, forward strand.
ATTCATATCAAAGCCCTAAAATTTCAGCCCTAAACATGAAGCAAAGGAGAAAAATCATGACTTCTCATTTACACTTGTAGCACAAAGAAGAACTGAAATTCAAGAATGAGTAGAGTGAGAAAGTACATACCTCTGAGATTAAACCTTGAATATTGATATGGAATTGAATAGAGAGGAAATTTTGAGATGATTTTGAGGATTAGGGGAGTAGGACAGAGTCGTTTCTATTGTTTGGGAAGAAGTGGTTTTGTTCTTAAGTTCCAGTGTCTTAATTAGATAGTCCCTTATCTGATGAAACGCGATCGCATAATGGTCCAGCGTTTGCGAAGAACAAAAACGTCCTTCATGAACGCAATCGTGTTTCCATGTACGCGATCACAATAAGGTAACATGAATAATTGTTCTATACGAACGCGCTGATTTTCATGCGATCGTTGCTCTATGCAGTTTTCTGCAGTATTCCTCATTTACTGGTTTTTGGCTCCGAGAGCACAACCTGCTCAAATGAACTCCAAAAATTCTAAAACTAGGTAGATTATTTAAAAACAATATACTAAGCTATACTAAAAAGGAAAATTTCAAAAATGACTAAAATTTTGAACACGATTGGTGTGTGCTTGTCCAATGTGCGACCGCATTTCCGGTCGCATAACAGTTATGTGGTATGCAAATTGACATTCCGCCGCATATTTGCGTGACCATGTCTTACAAACTTCTGACTCATTCCGCAATCAATATGCAGTCCGCATAACCAATATGCGGCCGCGTTATTTTTACCACAGAAAAGAAAGTTTAGACATTTTTCTTCACTTTCCCTACACTCTGAGACATACACACATCAAAATGTTCAGCAAAAACATATAACTACAAAAATAAAAATCTAACAACAATATTTGAAAACGATGGGTTGCCTCCTACCAAGCGCAGTATTTAACGTCGTGGCACGATGCGAAGCAACTTTATCACTTTTCTCTCTACATGAAAGATATGAATTTGGCACCTAACTTCAAATTGTAAGATCTATGGCCCTTGCCTCTCCTCTTCGCAATCCATCATTGACTCATGTAGGTCAATTCCCATATCACCACACAATTCCAATGTTGAGAAATTCTTGGAATGTGACATCAAACCTCCAAATTATAATTTTCAAGGATTTTGACATCGTATTGGTCCCTCGAACTAGAGTCAAATTCAACCATCTTTTCAACTGCAATGGTTGACTCTAATTCTATTTTTTTCTCGGCATTACCAACAAGTATGAAGTCGGTTGGCGGATGTTCAATTCTTGATTCCTCAAAATAAAGCTCACTTTCTTCCTCGAAGTTGGACTTTTCTTGAGCTCTTTCCGCACTCTCAAGTTGGTGGGCATAGTGAGCCTCAACCAATATTTTTATTTGATCTTCTAAGGTGAGGATATTCTCATCATTTTGAGTTAGTACTTGTTTCAAGTCCTCGAGTAACAAGTTGTGCTTCTCCTCATTTTCAAGAATGGCCTCCAACATGAGAATCATCCTCTCATTTTGAGCATTTGAGAGTTCTTCTTGATTTGGATCAGGTGCCAAAGAAGAGTTTTCGGCTTCAAGATCTAAGGAAGGTTCTTGGCTATCATTCACTTACAAGGCTTTTTGGACCTCTAAAGCTTCAAGCATTTCTCCCATTTGTAAGTTCAACCTTTCAAGCGCCAAATCATTTTGGAGACTATTTTTCAAAAGCTCCTCCAAGGCATTTTACTCTTTGTTTTCTCCTTCAAGTAGGCATTCCATCATGAGCTTAATCTATCCATTTTGACCATGCTCAATTCTTCCACTTCCATCTCCCTATACTTGTCATCACAAAAAGTAGAATCATCACAGTGGTGGTTCGGGGAAGGGAAGGAAAAATATACACAACTATCCCAATGGACATTTTGACTACCACACTTATCACAAATACTCTACTCATCGGTTTGTGATTGTGCGCACAATCCGCCCTCTGAAGAATTTAAATAATTTTACAACGAGTGTGGTCCTCCACAATAAGGACAAGGGTTATCAAAGTACAAACAACTACCATCCGATCAATTTTCATTACATGATGAAATTTTCAAAAACTAAGAAAATAAAAAAGAAACAAACAAGAAAAGTAAACAAAGATAAGAAAATAGTTACACAAATATTCACAAGTTTGGACCAAAGCATGTACGCGTACTTCTCAAACAACCTAAATACGCCAAATTGTTCCTTGTCAGTGGCGCCAATTGTTGATGACATCCAAATCCACTACTAAAAAGTAAATGGACACAGTCACATGCAATATAATATACCCAACTATGAGTCGGGGTCGAACCCCACAGAGAACAATATGTAGGCGATTAGGCGTGTAAGAAAATTATCACTTATTATGCTAAGCCAAATACTTTAAAAGATTTGAGAAAATATTGATAACTAATTATGAGAATACGACTAACCTAGAAATAAAGTAAAATGATCAATGGCCACGAGCATGTATGCAATGGGAATTACACTCAAGTAACGATCTAATGTATTTCATAAATTTACAAATATGAGCGAGTTTATGTTAATTAGACTCGGGCAATAATTCTATATTAGGTTCTTCCGAAGACGAACAAGACTTTCTAATTGAATTATCCCTAAAACAATTAAGAGATTAAGAACACTCGAATATGGATACAAGTAGTTCAATCCTAGCCCTAGGTAGAATCTATAGAGTGAGGGTTAAGACCTCAAGTTCTTGTTAATTAATCTTTTCCAGCCCCAAATTATCTTTTCCATTATTAATTCGAAGTTAATGGGTGAGTCCAAGGGTTATCTAATCCCTTTGGAAACATTAAATAACAAGAATAATTAAAGAAACTATAACTCACTTCATGTTAAATAAAAATTGTTCAATACATAAGCACAACAAGATATTTAATCCACACATTAAATATAAATATTTCCATACACAAGATTCAAGTGTTAGAAAAAATATTACACACTTAGATATACAATACAAAGCAGGAAATAAAGAAATGAACATAAATGGGTAAGAAATTCTCAATCAAAAGCTTCAAATCTTCAAGACTCAAGTGTGTGTGCAAGAACCCTAGCTCCAAAACTTGTGTTCTTTAGCAAGAGACTGAAAAATAAGCCAAAGATCATTTACAATAAGATAGGTCGTGTTTTAAATGGCTTGGGGATCAAAGTCTGAAATTCCATTTCTGCCCAGAATTTGGCCAGAAAATGTGCAATCACATAGAGAGAACCGCGATCGCGGTGAACAACTTCTGCAGAGCTAAGCGATCGCTTAGCAACAGACACATTCGCGTAGTATAGTTGACCAGCCACTGACCAGGCTTTCTTCTTCGAGTTCGTATAGCTTCAACCGCGTTCACAGAGCTTCATTATCTTGGACTTCTGTGATCGCATATAACTCTTCGCGATCGCATATAGTAATAACTGGCATCAATCCATTTTTCCCTTTTTAACACATTTTGACTTGTTTTCTTTTGTATCTTCTCCAAATCATATTATACTTGAATACGCCAATAAACCTAAACAAATGCCTTGGTTTCTCAACAAAACCATGCAAAATTCTAAGTATCAAGAAGAGGTAAGTTGGTAAAATACCAACTTATCAACAACCTTAATATATACATAGTGCCTGGCACAAATACCCTCAATCATACTCCAGCACGCTTGTGGTGCCTAGCTCAAAGCCCTTGAATCATCATACACACAAATACACTCAGCACTATTCGGGTGTCTGGCCGAAGCCCCTCCCCAAGCACATATCAAGTGCCTGGACTCACAGGATTATACCTGACTCCGAAGGGGCGGATCCTAGACCAAGCACTGATCACATCAAAGTCAGCTATCAATATCACAAAGCTCAATATGGATCCTGACACAACGTCTCCTCACAACTAACATCAATACTCAACAAAAATTTCCATTCAGCCCAATATAGGGCTTGGACGCAAACGTCACCTCACAATCAATACCATCACGGACATATGGCCCAAGATCAGTCATTAATCTACTCAAGTATCCCTATGCCAACATCTCACAAAATCACAATCAATATATCCTACGGAATATGCCAACGTGCCACAACTCAGCTCAAACATGTGTCACACATAAATACACCAATAACATATGAGATAACATATCAAAAATGCACAGAGATAGAGATATCACATGCGTATATAATATTATTATTACAACCATAAATTCACAAGTTGTGATGGCACCTAACACAACCTTGATAGGATCGCGAACAATATGGCAGCTACCGCATTGTCTCCCAAAAGCTGGCAACAACTCAAGTCTGAAAATCACCACAACTAGATGTACCTAGACATGCACACAAAGTGTAGATTGTAGTATGAGTACAATCGGCCCCATTTACTCAATAAGTAACAAGACTAACCTTGGGCTGAAAACAGTGACAAGCTCAGAACAATAGTCAAATGCCAATACCAATAACCGGTAACAGTTTAGAATATAAAGGATAAACCGTAGAAACAGAAGCTCAGTGATATCATGTTCAACTTGTTCACATTTTTTAAATTTAGACATGCTGTGAAGTATAACAATTAAAACCTAACATAGATAAAGTATGTCAATTATCGGTTAGCATGAGGAAAGTACATCTATATGCCTACATTTCAAGTATACATGTCAATCAACTGTGTCACAGTGGATCCATAAAAATATTTACACTTTAGCACTGTACGAGTGCCTAGCCTAACTGCCCATCATCAAGTACATATATCAAATATTATTCTTGTGCCCACTGTTGTCATGTCAGACCCGGGACGGGCAGATGTTGCCTAAGTGCCATTTAGCCCAATAGTGAGGATTGGTGCACGCGTGGCCCCAAAATAATAACACTTAGCCCAATATGGGCCTGGCATATGTGTTGATCACGCTCAACTATGTCTTATAGAAAGACTAAACGGGCGCTGCAAATATAATTCGGGGT
>MDKI01230552.1:0-18426 GCA_005239505.1 Nicotiana paniculata
ATTACCTTGATTATCAGTAACCCGTATTCATCTTAAAAATAAGCTTTATTCAAAGGGTCTAATCCTTTGGTTAAACAAGGTGCATGCCAAGAAATTCCTCAAGAACTTGTGAATTGTTCTAAGCATTATTAGATCCTGAGAAAGCTTTCAAGGCATTGAATCATGCAAACAAGAAGAACAAATGGAAACAAAACTCAACTGAATGAATCGAACTAGATATGGGTGACGTCATAGATGACCAAAAAAACCAAAACAATATGAATGACCCGAACAATATGGGTATGGCACCTCTTGTGCCAGAAGTGGCCTTGTATGATTGGGCACAACCCAGCGCTGAAAATCTGGCAACCACAATTGCAGTCCCTTAGATACATGCAGAATCACTTCAAATCACAAACAACATGTTACACCTGTTGTAGAACAAGAGACTGTTCTCAGGGTCGTACATTGAAGACCCATAGCAGCATCTAAAAAACTTTTTGTCAATTTATGTCACTCAAAGGCAACCGAATGTGACACCGAAAAAAATCAGACTATTATTGTTTCCATTCTCAGTGAGTGGAGAAGCTCAGACTTGGCTCAATTTGCTCTTCACAAATTCCATCACCACATGGGAGGAATTGGTCAAGCAGTTATTGAACAAGTTCTACCCACCAAATAAGACTGCTAAGCAAGTTGATGAGATATTGAGCCTTAGGCAGAAACCAACTGAAACATTGCAAGAAACGTGGGAGAGGTTCAAAGGAATGTTGGTTAAATGTCCACACCATGTCATTCCAGATCAGATGTTGGGACAAAGGTTCTACATGGGATTGTTCCTTACCAAAGGCAAAAGGGATATAATCAGCAAAATCAGTAACTAGCTTATCAAAAGCCTTAACAACAACAGATAGTGAGACAAGATGATGGGTTGTATGAAATTAAAGGAATGTTGCAACAACTGATGGGTCCAATGGAAAAATGCAAGAGAAAGTCGAAGCAAATGACTCAGTGATAAAAGGCATTGAGATTCAACTAGGGAAGGTATCTATGGCTCTGAATAATCATCCCCAAGGGGCGTTACCTGCAGACTCACATGTCAATCCAAAATAGCAGGGCCCGAAGAAGCTTATGGCAGTGAGTCTAAGAAATGGTAGAGATCTAGATCTAGATCAAGAAATTGCTCGCGAAAGCCGACTAACTGAAATACCTGTGCCATTACCCATTAAGGTAGATGATTCAACAGGGTTAACTGAGGTAACGGTACAACATGCACAAGAGGACCCAAGCAAAGAAAAAGAGGTTGTGAAGGAGACTGAGGTAGTGAAAGAAAAGGAATTAGAAGCAGTGACCCAACAGGATCAAACTCAAATCACAGGAAGGAAGCAACCTCCAGCACCCTTCCCACAGAGATTGGGTAAATATCAGAAGGACGAGCAATATAAGAAATTCATGGAGATGCTAAAGCAAATCTAGGTGAACATTCCATTGATTGACGCCTTGAGGGAGATGTCTGGGTATGCAAAAATGATGAAGGACTTGATGTCTCGCAAGTTCGACTTTCAAGACTTGGCCACTGTTACACTAACTCAGACCTGTAGTGCTATCGTGACGAGACCCATAGCTGAGAAGTTGTCCGACCGAGGGAGTTTCATAATACCATTCACAAAAGGCAGCTATGCTTTTTCTAAAACATTGTGTGATTTGGGGGCGAGCATAAACTTGATGTCCTTGGATATCTATAAAAGACTAGGCATTGGAAGAGCAAGACCCACGTTCATGTTTCTACAGCTTGTTGACCGAATGGTGAAGAGGCCATCTGGTATACTTGATGATGTACTAGTGCAGGTTGGAAGGTTTGTGTTTCCAGCAGATTTTGCCATTCAAGACTGCCGGGTTGACGAGATTTCCACAATTTTTGGAAGGCTATTATTGGCCACGGGGAGAGCTATAATTGATTGGGAAACTGGGGAGCTAAAGATGAGACTGAATGATGAAGAGATAAAATTCAATGTGCAAAAGTCTATGTGGCAACCCAGTGAGTTTGCAAATTGCTCTTTGATAGAAGCTGTGGATGCGATCAAGGAGGAAGATGAGGACCTTAATACAAAAGATCCTTTTGCAGCCTGTCTCATGAACTTAGAAGAGGTAAATGGTGAGGACTTGGCAGAGTGGTTGTTGGCCCTTGAAGGCCAAGGTTACTGAAAAAGAGAGACCGATTCCATGCTTTACACTTAGAAGAGAGAAAGACCCCTCCAGCTAACCCATCGATCGAAGAGCCACCACAGTTGGAATTGCAACCTCTACCATCTCACCTCAGGTATGCTTCTGGGACCTAACTCGACTTTAGCTGTTATTATCTCATTTGGTTTGTTAGATGTGCAGGTAGAACAACTTTTGTAGGTGTTAATAGAGTGCAAAACTACAATTGGGTGGACCATTGCAGATATTAAGGGGATCGCCCGGCCTTCTATATGCACAAGATTTTACTGGAAGAGGGACACAAACCTTCCAGAGAACATCAAAGAAGTCTGAACTCCAACATGAAAGAAGTCGTGAAAAAAGGAGGTGATCAAGTAGTTAGATGCGAGAATCATTTTCCCTATTTTCGACAGCAACTGGGTTAGCCAGTTCAGTATGTGCCAAAGAAAGGTGGAATGATTGTGGTGAAAAATGAGAACAACGAGCTGGTCTCAACAAGAACAGTCACGGGATGGAGAATTTGTATGGACTATAGAATATTGAACAAGGCCATCCAAAAAGACCATTTTCCGCTACCATTCATTGATAAGAGCTAGACAGATTGGTAGGGAGTTCCTATTTTTCCTTCCTAGATGGATACTCGGGGTAAAACCAGATCTCTATTGCTCCTGAGGATAGAGATAAAACTTTGTTCACCTGTCCCTATGGCATCTTTGCATTTCGAAGAATGTCGTTTGGTCTCTGCAACGCACCCTCCACATTCCAAAGGTGCATAATGGCCATTTTCACAGATATGGTAGAGGAAATAATGGAGGTTTTCATGGATGACTTCTCAGTGGTGGGGGAATCATTTGATGATTGCCTTATGAACTTGAAAAGAGTATTGAAGAGGTGTGTGGAGACTAATCTAGTACTGAATTGCGAAAAGTGTCATATCATGGTACATGAAGGTATAGTCTTGGGACATCTAGTGTCAAGTAAGGGCATTGAAGTAGACCGTGCTAAAGTTGATATAATTGAGAAGTTACCACCACCCACTTCTGTCAAGGCCAAAAGAATTCCTCGGCCACGTTGGCTTCTACATGCGGTTTATAAAAGATTTCTCCAAAATTGCTAACCCTTTGTGTAAATTTCTTGAAAAACATAACCCTTAGTTTTTTCTGAATGACTACAGGGTAGCGTTTGAGGAGTTGAAGAAGAGACTAGTTACTGCACCAATCATACTGGCTCCCGAATGGGGGCAACCTTTTAAGCTGATGTGTGATGCAAGAGACTATGATGTGGGAGCAGTTCTTAGGCAGAGAAAAGATAAAGTCATGAATCTAATCTACTATGCAAGTAGAACCTTGAGTGGTGCCCAATTGAATTACGCAGTGACATAGAAAGAGATGTTAGCCGTGGTGTTCGCATTTGATAAATTCAGTTCATACCTGATAGGCTCGAAAGTAACTGTTTATACTGACCATGCTGCCATCAGGTGCCTAATTGAGAAAAAGGAGTCAAAGTCGCGCCTAATTCGATGGGTGCTACTGCTACAAGAGTTCGACTTAGAAATCTGTGACTGAAAGGGAACGGAAAACCAAGTTGTTGATCATTTGTCCAGGCTTGAAGGAGCTGAAAAGAAGGTTGAGGTGGAGGAGATCATGGAGACTTTCCCAGATGAACAACTTTTAGCCACGAGCCTTGAGGCAGCGCCATGGTTTGCAGATATTGCAAATTACCCGGCAAGCGGTATTGTTCCCTATGACTTGTCCTCTGTGCAAAAGAAAAAGTTCTTTCGTGATTGTCACATATATTTCTGGGATGAACCATATTTGTTTAGGATTTGTCTTGATAACATGATCCGGAGATGCATTCCCGAGATAGACCAATCTTCTGGTTTGCAGGCATGTCATGCTTCCCCGTATGGAGGTCATTTAGGAGGAGTAAGGACAGCTCCTAAAGTGTTGGAGTTGGGTTTTTATTGGCTGACGTTGTTTAAAGATGCACACTTCGGGGTGAAAAATTGTGTTGAGTGCCAACGGACGGGGAATGTCTTCTATCAAAATAAGATGCCCATGAACCAAATTCAAGAGGTGGAAGTATTTGATGTCTAGGGAATCGATTTTATGGGACCATTTGTCAGCTCATATAGTAACAAGTACATACTGGTAGCGGTGTACTATGTCTTGAAATGAGTAGAGGCTGTGACATTTCCAACAAATGATGCGAAGGCAGTTATTGGTTTCCTGAGAAAAAATATCTTCACCCGATTGGGTACTCCAAGAGCGATCATCAGTGATGGAGGCACCTACTTTTGCAACCCAGCCTTTACAAAACTGTTGGAGAAATATGGCATTCGCCATAAGGTTGCCACTCCATATCACCCGCAAACAAGTGGGCAAGTGGAGGTGTGGAACAGAGAAATCAAGAGTATTCTGACCAAAATTGTAAATGCTACTTGGACTGATTAGGCGAGAAAATTGGATAATGCGTTATGGGCCCACCGCACTTCATTCAAAACTCTGATTGGTATGTCACCGTATGTATTGGTGTTTGGAAAGGAATGTCACTTACCGGTGGAGTTATAAAATAGATTCTTCTAGGCGTTACGATAATTAAATCTGGACTTGGAGGCCAGTAGAACTAGTAGAGTCACAAAGCTGCATGAACTTGACAAGTTCTGTTACCATACTTTTGAGAGTACAATGTAATTATTATTCAATTCAACATTGAATTTGTTTCCGGGAAAGTTGAAGTTAAGATGATCAGGACCATTCCGTGTGCTAGAGATGCATCCCACCGGAGCCGTAGAAATTGCATCAGAAGATGTTTCTCGCAAGTTTAGAGTCAATGGGAAAAGGTTGAAACATTAATTGGGCATGAATGAGGAAAAAGTGGTATCGACGACTCATTTGCAAGAGCAACAAATGTTGAGTGAACCATAAATGGATTGCCTGCGTTGTGCTGCGATGTTAAATCAGACGCTTCGTCAGAGGCAACCCATTATATTGTTGTAGTCGTCATGTCGTGACGTTAATTACGGCGCTCGTTGGGAGGCAACCCAATTCATAGTTAGAATTTTCATTTTTTTTGTATGTTTTTGTGCACTAACAAGTTTTTAGCTACATCTTGGTGATTGAACAGGTAATGGGTCCTTCAAATTAGCGTTAGGTCACGCGTCACCAAGTCATTAGCGTGCTAAAGAGCTCGCCCAATGAAGGTTATAGAGAGGTGGGTCTCGCGGCATCCCTCATGTCACCAGGTGTTTTTCGCGCGTTGATCTCGCCTAGTGAGGGTTATAGTAAGGTGGGTCTCACGGAAACCCTCGCACCGCACGCCTCCCAGCATGCGTTTGAGCTCGTCTCGCAAAGTATGTGGCTCGCAGCAGGCCTCGCGTCGCCATGTATATTTTTTTTTGTTATTTTCTTTTTGTTTGTTTCTTATCACTCTTCCCGCTATAACCTAACATAAACCTCACTGCCCACGCCTCAAAACACTGATGACACACACCTTAAAAATACACACGCCTCAAAACACACTACCCACCCTGATTTCCCCCATCTCCCAACCCACTCTATTCTTCACTTGAACAAAACCTAGCTACTGCCCACCCCAATCTCATAAATCCCATTGAAAACAATCATGCATATGTTCCTTCACTCACTTGTAACATCAATTGAAGAGCATTCCCTCTTACTAAGCACCTAAGGTATGTTCCTAACTCTTTTCTTTGGCAAGAATTAAGTATGCAAATCCAAAAACTTGTGGGTATATCTTCATAGCAACAACGTGCTTGCTCATCCTAATACCATAACCACATAGGTTTGGTCTTGTTGTTGTGTGTCAGGGTAGTAACATGAAATCCCCAAGCCGATTTGGGGAGGGTGAGGCAATCCCTCATACCTACAACTATTTTGAAAACACTAGTGCACGTTAAGTGTTTGAAAAAATGCTTCTAAGGCACTCTTTGTCCCCATCGGAGCCCGAGTCTCCGGGATTGTAATACTAGTGCTATGTCACCATGAACCACTTTAAATTTTAAGTGTGGGGTGGCTCACCGGTATCCCCATGCTTCGAAATCGTAGATAACATCCTTGAGTTAGTGCTATAATTTCACGCTAAGAGAACGAGGTGATGTCTGAGTAGCCTCGAAAATTGTTGAACATCATGTGATGAACTCTTACGTATGGGGTCGCAAGACCATGTTTTGAAATGTTCACTGCATCTAAAACTGACTAATGTTCACTTGTGTAGGTACAAACATGCCTCCGAAGAAGGATACCGGCAAAGGCAAGGGCAAAGCCAGTGCTCCATCCAAGGTTAAGGCTCCCTCCGCACCTCCACCAAAAAAAGAGAAGGGGGGGGGGGGGGAAGCCACTTCAAGTCAGGTTGAAGGATTGAAAGCAGTTGCAGCTATAGTAGCCACTAGCCCACAACCTCAGGGACAACAAGAATGTGGAATCAAGAGCATACCCCCACATGTCAAGGACTGATACAAAGTCTGTCGGTCGAGACATATAAATTCTGAATCAATTGTTCATGATCGTCGCCTACAAGCCAAGTATCAAGCAATTTGTAAAAGTATTCATGATCTGGGTTGATTTATTTGTTTAGAAACACTAGGGATATCAATGTCAATATTGTTCGGGAGTTTTATGCCGGTTTTGATCCAAATGATCCTGAGAAGCTGGTGCCTATTCAGGGAAGGTTGATCGATTTTTCACCATCGGCTATATGCAATTTTTTAGGTGCGCCGAATGTTCCCCAAGAAGCCTTGGACAACTTCATCACCCGCCCCACATATAGAGAACTGAGACACACTCTTTGTGGTGTCAATTCTGTGGCGTCTTGGGTTCGTGAAAAGAAAAACAATCGCCATAAGAAACTCCCTAAGAAGAAAATGAAGGCAGAAGCTCAAGTGTGGTTGAAATTGATTAATATACGACTGCTACCATGAAACCATGACAATTTATTATCCGTGAAAGGAGATACGTGTTATATTTCCTAATGACTATCCATAGGGTTAATGTGGGCCACTTGATCCGCTACCAGATGACCTAAGTGAGAACTAGCAAGAGAATTGATCGAATGCCCTTTGCAAACATGTTGACTCAGTACTTGAGACAATAAGAGGTGGAAGAGGATTAAGCTTTTGATATAGTCATTCCTCCGCCCCTACGACTAATGGACATCACAAGCGTCTGGGTTAAGAAGGAGAATATTATGTCTTCACTAACAGGTGTCGAGCGCAATGCTCGCGATGAAAGCTTTATGGCCCATTTATATAGGATGATGGACTTGCAGCTTTGGATTGGGGGACGGCCGGCCACTACTGAAGAGGGGGACATCTTGGAGGAGCGGTTCCCGCTCAATGCTCATGTTCAACAGCTGGTAGGGCTTGGCGATGGCTACCAGCTCCCAGAGGATGAGGATGTCAGCACACCAGAGCAGTCCGAGGCCGAGCTGGAGCAGTCTGAGGAGGATGATGATGAGGAAGGAGAGGATGAGGAGTGAATAGCTGCAGATGGAGCCTTCGAAGATGAAGGCGATGACGAGGCTTGATCAGGGAGTTTTCATACCACCCTACTCTTTTTTTTGTTTTGTTGTCAGTTTGTGTATGCATTGAGGACATTGCATGAATTAAGGGTGGGGCGGTAACTTGTAGATATTAGATACACTAATTACTTCTTGTTTTATATTTTTAGTTAGTGTCATCTTTTCTATTGTAGAAAAAAAAGTAGAAAAAAATTGGACTCTTCCCAACGATGGATCTCCTAGACAGTTTTCTTGAGGGATTTAAGTCCAAAAAAAGATTTTCTTTGTAGGTAGTGTAGTAATCCCCCCTTGATTTTTCTTTATGCCGGGGTTCTTTTCTAAGGGTTTTATTTGAACCGGGTATAGTTAGTTTTATTTTTTTTAGGAGTAGGAACCATTGTGATATGAATTGAATTGAAGCAATATCTCTTGACTTGTTATGACTTGAGAATAGTGAGTACTCTGGTTGTGACGCTTAGGCTCAGTTTTTGACTCTAGTATAAGTACCTAAATCATATAATCTTAACTTTGCTTAACTGCTTTGACTAGAGTGTCTTGATAAAACCAATCTTTAGTGAGTTATGTCCATGTGTGTGTGAGGTTTGTGTGTATTCTGTGCATTGCAGTTGATATCTAGAACTTGCCCCATGTGTTTGCGAAGCGAAATAGTAGTCTTGTTCAGTCTGGGAAGTGATATATGTGTTTCTTTGTTGAGCCAGATATATATAGTTTACCCGTCTAAATGTTATGTAACGTAGTTAACCATTTTGACCTTGTAATCTTGTTTCTTTGGCAACAACATTATAAGTCTTACCCTTTTATTTGAATTAATCATCTATTTGAACCTTGTCGTCTCTCATGAGCACTTGAATAGTTATGAATTATGTAAAAGTTAAAGTGTGGGGTGGTGGTTGGGGTTTTGAGTGAAACAAATGAAATAAGGAGAAAGGTGCACTATTTTGAAAGAAAAATAAAAGCCGCTTGAATTGAAAAAGAAAAAAAAATAGTTGTATTGTTGTGAAGAATATTCTTGATGGTGGTGACTTTTGATGTAATTATGCTTAAAGAAGTAAGGGGTAAATACATTGATGTGGAGGTGGAGTTTTTGTTTGATATAAGTATGAGATTGAATGTTAAAGTATATGTATTAAAGTGCTTAGGGACGTGTAGTCACTCTTATATCCAAATGTATCCTACCCAACCCGCAACCTACATTACGACATGTTAAAGTCCTACTTTTTTGGTAGAGTAGTACACTACGGGCAAGCTTATGGTGCATCTTTTTTGGAAAATGAATATTATTTCTGAGACGGAGTGAATTCTTTCTATCTTGAGTTCCTAATTGTTCCTAAATTTTATTTTGTGTGTGGAACTACTATCTTTGTATTGTGAGGGCACTTGATTCATGAAGGAAAGGTAATGTCATTGACCTCCATGTTAAAGTACATGAGTGAGTTGTGAATAATGCATGGTACTTGTGAGTCAAATCTTGAGGTGAAGATGTTACACTCGTGTTCTTAGTCAATTTTAAAATTATTGGTGTGATGAGTTAGGAGAATTGTTTATAAAAAGAAAGAAGATTGTGTATACCTAAAGTGTAGTTTGATTGCTTGAGAACGAGCAACATTTAAGTGTGGGGTAGTGATGTGTGGATATAATTATATATTTTTAGTGCATTACGTACTTTACATTTAGGTGCTTTAATGCTAAACTACACTATAGTTGTATTTAATTGAGTTATTTTATATGTAGGTACAATGCAGATAAAATTTTGAGAAAAATGAATATTTTGAACGAAATAATGCAAACGAAGCAGTGAGCAGGCGTAGCAAGCCAAATTGCTCGTGATAGAGCAGGCGAGGCGAGCTTTATTGCTCGCGTTTGAGCATGATCCGCGAGGCTTACCATGAGACCAAGCGCGCCATAAAGCTTGCAAGGCAAAGGCTGCAGCGAGGTGGAGCGCACTATAGAGGTGGCGGCGCGAGGCTTGTAGCGAGGGTGGTCCGGATTTTAAAAGCCTATTTCGTCTCTTTTTTGGTTTGGACTTGGTATATTTCGTTTAGGAATTTTTCCTACACATATAAATAGTCATTAAACCCCATTTTGAAGAGAGTTTTTGGCGACCAGGGGCAAGAATAGCACGTGAAACAACTTTTGGGGGAAAGAATCATCGAGTTCTACATTCCTTCATCTTTTCTTTGTAATTTGTTTATGCAAAATACTTGGAAAATTGTTATTATGTATATTATTAGATAAACTTATAATCTAAGGTTTTTATGGAACCTATTGGAGGATGATTTTCCTATTACGTTTAATATAGATTTGCCTTTGCTTTTTCTCTATTTGTTCAACTACGTTTACATTGTGGTGGATTGAAGAGATTTCAATCGACTGTGTCTATTTAGCATGCATTGCTTGGACAAGAATACATATTTAGATAGTTGTTTAACAACATCACTCCTAACATATGTGAGGGATAAATACGAAGGGTTTAAAGTAGGGGTGGACATTCGGTATTTCGGTTCGATATTCGGTTTATCATTTGTATATATCAAATAATGTACCAAAGTATTTCAGTATGGTTCGTTATTTATTATTTTGGTTCGACACGATTTCGATACGGTTTCGGTTTAATATTCGCTAATATATGGAGGCTCTAGTGACAAACTAACAGAACAGCTACTGAAGGTTTTCAACTCTCCTCCAGTATTTTGTTCGTTCTCTTTGTATGGTTGTTATCTCACAATCACTATATTTTAAAGAATCAAAGGTAATTTTCCTAATCCAAATGCTTACCCACATAGGTTCGTTTAGAAACTGCTGAAGTTATATGTCAGGTACATATTCTATTTCTTGTCAAGTTGGCTGTAACGACCCGACCGGTCGTTTTGTGTTATCGGACCCCGTTCCCCTAAATGAAACTTCCCATAGCGTATTTTTGTGATTTATGACTTGCGGTGACTGGTGGTCCGGGATTCGGAGGTGTTTAGAGTGCAATAGGAACAATTGGTTCCTTAAGGTTGGCCTTTTAAGGCCAAGTTTGACTTCGGTCAACATTTTGGGTAAACAACCTCGGAATCGAGTTTTGTCGGTTCCGGTAGCTTCGTGTGATGATTTTGGACCTGGGCGTATGTTCGAAATGGATTTTTGATGAACCGGGGGCATTTTGGCTCCCAATATTGAAATAAGAAGTTCCTTAAGTTCATATTTTGGTTTGGGACGTGCTTTTGTGTTATCGAGGTCCGAACGGAATTCCGAGACTGAGAATAGTTCTGTTATGTTAATTATGGCTTGCCTGCAGAATTTGCTGTCATTTCGAGTTGTATAGGTCGGTTCGGCACGTTGTTAGCAAAGTCTAGAAAACTTAAAGTTCTTAAGTTCGGTTCTTGGGGTTTGGGGGTGTAAGTTCGAGTTTAAGCATTATTTTGGGTGTTCCGAAGGCTCGAGCGAGTCCGTATCATGATTTGGCACTCGTTGGTATATTTGTACTAGGGCTCGGGTGGGCCCAGGTGCCTCCCGGGCACCTAGTGGGGCTAAAAACTAGATAAACATAGTTGTTGGTGCACCTGTTCTGGTGTGACCGCAAGTGCGTTGCCTAGTCCCAGGTGTGGGACCGCTCCTACGGTCCCCAGCATCGCAGGTGCGATCCCCAAGCCTGGCCAATTATCGCAGGTGCGGACAATATTCCGCAGGAGCGGAGCCGCAAGTGCGGTCTACACTCCGCAGGTGTGGGCCCATGCTCCCCAGCCAATTTACGCAGGTGCGAGAATTTTCTCGTAGGTGCGAGACCGCAGGTACGGTCCTCGAGCTGCAGGTGCAAAAACACTGTCCAGGCAGTGTGTTTTTATACACGGGTTTTGAACACATTTTCTCATTTCCTTCTTATTCCTTGGGAGATTTCCTCCATTGTTAAGGGGCTAACGACCTGGTCTTCTAAGGTAAGTAAACTCTACTCAAATATTAGCTTCATGCATGGATTTGTAGCTTAATTAACTACCTAAATCAGTGAAAAATCAAGAATTTGGGTAGTAACTTAGAATTTTGATAATTTGAGAATTTTCTGTGAATTGGCTATGAAATCAAGTAAGAATCGTATATTAATTATCCTAAGGCTTTGGGTGTGTGTTCCCTTCGAGAATTATTGGAATCCGAGCGTGCGGGCCCGGGGTTGGATTTTGGGAATTTCTCGAGAATGTTGAATTATGGAAAAAAATTAGGATAATTTCCCTATTTTTAGCATGCATTGATGTTATTATACCATATTTGGCTAGTTGCGAGTCCTCGGGTGTAGAGTTCAGAGATTCGGGCGCATCCTTGGCCCGAGGGATAGATTCTACACGAGGTGAGCCTCCTTTCTAACCTTGTAAGGGAGAATTTGTCCCCTAGGTGATTTAAATGCTATATGTGATAATTTGTGGGGGCTACGTACATACAAAGTGACGAGAGTCCGTACGTAGAGACTATTACTATTATGTCAGGGTAGTTAGGCCACATCATGCCTTGTGTTTTTCCTTGATATGAAATTTATGCGTGCTGAATTTACATTTCATATTACTTACATCCCCAAAGTCATGAAATTTGAGAAAACTTGTAAGAAATTGATCATGGAAGGGTATTCTCTTTTAAGAAAGTAATAATGTATGTGCATGTGACCGCCTCGCAAATTGTATTCCGCGAGCGGAGTGTGATTTTCGCCCACTCTTATGAGAGACGCACTTTTAGGACGGGCCGATCGATCCTTCGGTAATGCGCAGAGAGATTGAGAGATGCACTTTTGGGACGGGCAGGTCGATCCCTCGATAGTGCATAGAGAGATTGAGAGACGCGCTTTTGGGACGGGCTGATCGATCCTTCGGCACTGCACAGAGAGGTTGAGAGATGCACTTTTGGGACGGGCCGATCGATCCTTCGGCAGTGCATAGAGAGGTTGAGAGGTGCACTTTTGGGACGGGTCGATCGATCCTTCGGCAGTGCACAAGCGTGACTATCCTGTGACTCCGGCGCCAGTTGTCCTTACCCGCATGCGTATGATTTATTTGTTATTAAATTTCATGAAATTGATCTGACAGATATATGGGTAAAAGTGAAGTAGAAATTGTTTTATTCATCCTCAGTGTTCTTCCTGGATTTCAGTAGCTTACATATATACTTGTTGCTTCACTGCCTTACATGCCTACCGTTTTTATTACATTCTGTTAAATTATACTATTAGACCTTAGTGAATGTCATGTTGACTTCTCGTCATTGCCTTTTCGAGGTTAGGCTGGATACTCACTGGGTACATATATATATATTTATGTACTCATGCTGCACTTCTGTACTTAACTGTACAGGTTCTGGGGCTGGTATTTCTAGTTATCTGACCGGAGCTTAATATATTCCGGACCTGACTCCATGGTGAGCTGCCTCCCTTGGCGATTCCCAGCTACCTATGGAGTTATATTTTGTTTATTTCTGTCTATATCCTTTCAGACAGCAGTACCTCTTGTATCATCTTTTCTATATTCTACTAGTCGCCTACTAACTTGTGACACTAGTTCCTGGCCTTCGTAGATTCTTATTTTGGGGACTGTATATATATTGGATCACGATAATTTTGGCTGTATGTATTTAAATCGATAAATGCTTCCGCTTTTATTTTAATAAGACAAGGGTAGAACTTTGGGAAATATGTGGGGATGGTGTGTTAATAAGGAAAATCTCACTAATAAACAACCGTTGGCTTGCCTGACCCCGGCACTGGGCGCCATCACGAACCGTGTGGGCTTTTGGGCCGTGACAACGTGGTATCAGAGCACTAGGTTCACGTAAGTCTCACGAGTCACGGGCGAAACCGGTAGAGTCTTGCGGATCGGTACGGAATGTCTGTACTTATCTTTAGGAGGCTACAGGGTGTTAGGAAACCTCTATTTGTTCTTATTCTATCGTGCAACCTATAATTTACTAAACTCCTTCTTCTATTCTGTCACAGATGGTGAAGACGCGTGCATCTGATGTTCTAGACCCGGGAAGGGCCGGTACCCCCACCGTCCGAGGCTGGGGGAGGGCACCGGCCTGTAATAGGGGACGAGGGCGTCCTAGAGATATATCGCTCCCGCCACCAGAGGACCATATATTAGAGGAGCAGGATGAGGTACTTCCAGCAGATCCGGCACCCATAGACTTTATGACGGTGCCAGGCTTCCAGGCAGTCATGGGCCGTATGATGAGATTCATGGACACCATGCCCCAGGCTAGTGTATTTCTAGCAGACCCTGCCACTTAATAGGCGGGAGGGGGAGCTCATACCCCTACTGCCCAGGACGCAGGACCGACAACAGCATTACATCCCACCCCGGGTACACTGCCCGTGGATGGTACCCAGCCTATATCGGCAACACCGGAGCCCAGACCAGCTATGGGTGGCGACCAGCATAAGATATTAGACAGATGGACCCACTTGTGCCCTCCAGTCTTTGGGGGTGAGCGAGGTGAGGATTCCCAGGACTTCATTGATAGGTGCAGGGATAGACTGCACAACATGGGGATCCTAGCATCCCATGGAGGCGACTTCACTGCATTCCAGTTAGAGGGCAGAGCTCGCAGGTGGTGGCAATCTTATATTCTCAGCAGGCCAGCCGATTCTCCTACTATCAGTTGGGAGCAGTTCATGCAGATGTTCTTGGATAGATATATTCCACCCTCTGAGAGGGAAGAGCTGAGGGGTCAGTTTGAGCAGTTAGAGCAGGGGCAGATGTCCGTGACAGATTATGAGGCTAGATTTTTAGAGCTTCCACGCCATGCTCTTATGATATTGCCCACCGATGCTGAGAGAGTTCGGAGGTTTGTAGCAGGGTTGCATCCGGGTATTAGATCCACCATGGCTTGAGAGGTGGAGATGGGTACCCCTTATCAGCTCGTAGTGGAGATTGCTCGTAGGATCGAGGGTTACCGGTTGAGGAGCAGGGAGCAGGGTCAACAGGACAAGAGGGCTAGGTTCTCAAGGGATTTCAGAGGCACCCCAGCTAGCGGCAGGGGTCAGCATATTAGTGGTCAGCCCAGCAGGCTTTTATATTCAGAACCTCCACCACCTCCTCGAGGTGTTCCAGTGAGGCCTCATTTCAGTGCCTTGCCAGAGCGTTCCTACCTTCCTCCAGCCATCCATAGTTCACACATCGGTTATTCCAGTCATCAAATATCCTCTGATCCTTATTTCAGTGCTATGCTTGAGAGCTCTCAACGCCCTCCGACCCTTCAAGGATCATCCTCAGGGTAGTAGACTGTGCCACCTGGACATTGTTATGAGTGTGGAGAGCCAGGTCATATGAGGAGGCAGTGTCCCCAGTATCAGGGCAAGGTCGTGCAGCAGAGCTATCAGCCGATGGGTCCGGCACCAGCAGTCCGGCCACCTAGAGGTGGAGGACAGGCCAGCAGGGGTCGTCCTAGAGGTGGAGGCCAGTTAGGGGGAGGTCAGGCAGCTCCTGTTCACTCCGGTGGGGCTCAGTCTTCAGGTGCTCCAACCAGGTTTTATGCTATTGTGGCCAGATCAGATGCAGTGGCCTCGGACGCCATGATCATATGTATTATCTCAGTATGTAGTAGAGATGATTCAGTATTGTTTGATCCAGGATCCACTTATTCATATGTTTCAACCCTATTTTCTACTTTTCTGGATGTCTCTTGAGAGTCTTTGGGATCTCCTATAAATGTGTCCACTCCTGTGGGCGAGTCTGTGGTGGTAGACCGAGTGTATCGGTCTTGTGTGATCACCTTCTGTGAGTTCAAGACCAGAGCCGACCTTTAATTGCTCGACATGGTTGATTTTGAGGTTATTCTAGGCATGGATTTTCTATATCCCTATCATGTCGTGCTTGATTGCCATGCCAAGACAGTTACTTTAGCCATGTCTGAGTCACCTAGGCTGGAGTGGAGGGGTTCTTCAGTTAGTGCAGCCAGCCAGGTTATTTCATTCTTGAAGGCTCGACATATGGTCAACAAGGGTTGTCTAGCCTATTTGGCTTATGCGCGGGACACCACCACCGATTCTCCGATAATTGATTCCGTGCCAGTTGTTCGAGAGTATGCTGATGTATTTCCTTCGGATCTTCCGGCATGCCTTCGGACCGTGATATTGACTTCTGCATTGATTTAGCTCCAGACACCCAACCTATATCCATTCCTCCGTACCGTATGGCTCCAAAAGAGTTGAAGGAGTTGAAGGAACAGCTGAGGAGTTGTTAGCTAAGGGGTTCATAAGACCGAGTGCATCGTCGTGGGGTACTCCAGTTTTATTTGTGAAGAAAAAAGATGGGTCTATGCGGATGTGTATTGATTACTGCCAGTTGAACAAGGTCACCATTAAGAACAAGTATCCCTTGCCACGCATCGATTATTTTTTTGACCAGTTGCAGGGTGCTAGTGTGTTTTCTAAGATTGATTTGAGATCAGGGTATCATCAGTTGAGGAGTCGGGCTTCAAATGTTCCGAAGACTGCTTTTCGTACGAGATATGGCCATTATGAGTTCCTTGATGATGTTCTTTGGCTTGACCAATGCCCCAACAGCATTTATGGACTTGATGAATAGGGTGTTCAGGCCGTATATTGATTCATTCGTCATTGTCTTCATTAATGACATTTTGATTTACTCCCGTAGCCTGGGGGAGCACGAGCAACATCTGAGAGTTGTGCTCCAGACTTTGCGAGAACAGAAGCTATATGCTAAGTTCTCCAAGTGTGAATTTTGGTTGGATTCTGTGGAATTTTTGGGGCATGTGGTATCCGGAAAGGGTATCAAGGTTGATCCGCAGAAGATCAAGGCAGTTCAGAGTTGGTCGCGTTCTACTTCAGCTACAGAGATCAGGAGCTTTTTGGGCCTAGTAGGTTATTGTCGCTGATTTGTGGAAGGTTTCTCTTCTATTGCAGCTCCATTGACTAGATTGACTCAGAAGAAGATGGTCTGACGAGTGTGAGGCGAGCTTTCAGAAGCTCAAGATAGCATTGACCTCAGCGCCAGTTCTAGTATTGCCTTCCGGTTCTAGGATGTACACGGTATATTGGGACGCTTCACGCGTTGGCTTAGGGTGTGTATTGATGCAGGAGGGGAGATTTATTGCTTATGCTTCACGCCAGCTGAAGGTTCACGAGAAGAATTACCCTGTGCACAATTTGGAGTTGGCGGCGATTGTTCATGCTCTTAAGATTTGGAGGCACTATTTGTATGGGGTGTCCTGTGAGGTTTATACAGACCACCATAGCTTGCAGCATTTATTCAAACAGAAGGATTTTAATTTGAGGCAGCGCATATGGCTTGAGTTGTTGAAGGATTATGATATCACCATTCTTTATCACCCGGGCAAGGCTAATGTGGTGGCAGATGCTTTGAGCAGGAAGGCTGATAGTATGGGTAGCTTGGCTTATATTGCAGTGGAGGAGAGACCTCTAGCCTTGGACATTTAGTCCCTGGCCAATCGCCTGGTTAGATTAGATCTTTCAGAGCCTCGTCGAGTTTTGGCACATGTGGTTGCTCAGTCTTCGTTATTGGGAGAGATTAAGGTTCGGCAGTTCTATGATCCATGCTTAGCAGAGCTTCGGGAGACAGTGGTTCAGGGTAGGGCCAAGGAGGTTACTATTGGCGAGGATGGTGTTCTGAGACTTCAGGGCCGCTTATGTGTTCCTAATGTTGATGGCCTGAGGGAGAGGATTCTAGAGGAGGCACACAGTTTCTCGGTATTCTATTCATCCTGGTGCTATGAAGATGTATCATGATTTGAAGCAGCATTTCTAGTGGAGGCGAATGAAGAAGGACATTGTGGAGTATGTGACCAGGTGCCTTAACTGCCAGCAGGTTAATTATGAGCACCAGAGTCCAGGAGGTCTACTTCAGCAGATGCCCATTCCTGAGTATAAATGGGAGCGCATAGGGTTGCCTCGGACTTTGCGGAAGGTTGACGCGGTTTGGGTCATTGTGGATAGATTTACCAAATCGGCGCATTTTATTCCGATGGCCACTACTTATACATCTGAGAGGTTGTCCCAGATCTATATTCGGGAGATAGTCCGGTTGCATGGTGTGCCGGTGTCCATTATATCATATCGAGGTCCTCAGTTCACCTCGCACTTCTGGAGAGCATTGCATAGTGAGATAGGAACCCAGATAGACCTCGTCACAACATTTCACCCTCAGACTAATGGTCAGTCAGAGCGTATAGTTCATATATTAGAGGACATGCTCAGGGCATGTGTGATTGATTTCGGGGGTCAGTGGGACCAGTCCTTGCCTTTGGTCGAGTTTGCTTACAATAATAGTTATCAGTCCAGCATTGAGATGGCACCCTTTGAGGCTTTGTATGGTCGGCGATGGCGTTCCCCTATCGGGTGGTTTGAGCTTGGCGAGGCTAAGTTATATGGCACCGACCTGGTGAGGAATGCCTTGGAGAAAGTGAAGCTGACTCAGGAGAGGCTCTGTACAGCACAGTCCAGACAGAAGAGTTACGCAGGTCAGAGGGCGCGTGAGGTATCATTTATGGAGGGAGATAGGGTCCTGTTGAAAGTCTCGCCTATGAAGGGTATTATGAGGTTTGGGAAGAAGGGCAAGCTGAGCCCGAGGTTTATAGGTCCATTCGAGGTGTTGAGGCGAGTTGGGGAGGTTGCCTATGAGCTGGCCTTGCCTCCCAGTTTATTAGGATTTCACCCAGTTTTTCATGTATCCATGCTCCGGAGGTACCACGCCGACTTCTCTCATGTGGTCG
>MDKI01224922.1:0-23243 GCA_005239505.1 Nicotiana paniculata
TGTAGTTGCGATCGCATAGGAGGATAGGATAGCTGGAGGGGGACTGGGTAGTTGTACTATGCGGTCGTAATTAGGCATCCGCGATCGCGAAGTCTGGAATCCTGACCACTATGCAATCGCATTCCCATCACGCGATCGCATAGGTTTAAATCGCCCACTCATTTTTAAAGTCTAATAATAGAACCCATTACGGGATTAGACCCAAATTTCATAATTTCTTCTTCTCCACTTCATCTTGGGCGATTTTTGCTAGAAAACTTCACCACAACTTCATATGTATGTAAGCCTAGACTCATTTCCTTCAATAATTATCAACACCCATTAGATTTCTAGTCCTAAAACATGAGTTTAAGGGTATAAAATTAGGAATTTGGGTAGAGTTAGGGATTTTTTTATTATTTGGGAATTTGACCTCGTTTTGGGTCAGATTTCAAAACAAATTACATATTCGGGCTCGTGGGGGAATGGGTGATCGGATTTTGGTCTGAACTTCGTGTTTGGACTTAGGGCCCGGGGTCGATTTTTGGAATTTTGGAAAGAAAGTTGGGAATTCTATATTTAAGCATTGTTGAATTGTTAAGCATTTTTTGATGTTATTGATTCAATTATGTCTAGATACGATTGTTTCGGAGTCGGGTTCGAAAGGAAAAGCGGTGCTAGAGGCTTGATTTGGATTCTAGGAGACGAGGTAAGTATTTGGCCTAACCTTAGCTTGAGGGAATAGGTATTGAGTCCTAATTGCTACATGTTTATTCTATGTTCAACGTATAGGTGAGGTAACGAGTACCTATATGTTGTTGTGGAGCATGACCGTGGGTCAGATATTTGCAATTTTATGATATTAATTGGATTTTACAGTGTTTACGGATTTGGTATCCATTGTTAGCTATTCATTTGATGGAAATTCTTGGTTATGAGTATTGTTGAGTAGTTGATCAGTTGGGGAACTTTATGTTGGATTATATACCTGTGTAGGATTGGTTATAGCTGTGTCCCTTGCCGGGACGGTATTATTCTTGTTGATTTTTCCGTGCATTTGAGGTTTCTTATTGTTGATTTCATGCCAACTGTTGTTTTCATATTATTTATGCACGAGGGGACATTCCTTGCCGAGTGATTGTGAGGTTATGCACGAGGGGACATTCTGTGCCGAGTGATTATTTATTTATTGCACGAGGGGACATTCCGTGCCGAGTGTTTGTGAGGTTATGCACGAGGGGACATTCTGTGCCGAGTGATTATTTATTTATTGCACGAGGGGACATTCCGTGCCGAGTGTTTGTGAGGTTATGCACGAGGGGACATTCCGTTCCGAGTGTTTATTTATTTATTGCAAGAGGGGACATTCCCTGCATAGTGATTATTTATTTATTGCATGAGGGAACATTCTGTGCCGAGTGATTGTGAGGTTATGCACGAGGGGAAATTCCGTGCCAAGTGATTATTTATTTATTGCACGAGGGGACATTCTGTGCCGAGTGTTTTTGGTGAGGTTATACCATGAGGGGACATGTCGTGCCGTTTCTGTTTATTTACTTGTTCAGAGTTGTTAATTGTTGTTGTTATTTATACTCTTCAGTTGTTATCGTATTCTGTCATTTCAGTAAAATGTTGCCCCTTTTCCCCAGCATGTTAGCTCCATTTTTGTGCTTATCTGTTATTTCTTGTCATTACTTCTTTATTACATTATTGAACTGTACATGTATTCGTTATTTGACGTGTCCTAGCCTCGTCACTACTTCGCCGAGGTTAGGCTCGGCACTTACTCAGTACATAGGGTCAATTGTACTGATGCTACACCTGCACTTCTTTATATTGTGCAGATTACGGAGCAGGATCCAGTGGGCATTGATCGAGGGAGTATCCTTCAGTACACAGGCGACACTGAGGTAGTCCCGTAGACGTTCGCGGGCCTTGGCGTCACCATCTATTTCTTTCCTTCTGTCTTATCTTGCATTTCTAGACAGCTACACTTGTTTATTTCAGACTCATGTTTTTAGTAAATCTTAGATTGTCCGTGAAATTGTGACACCAGTTCTAAGGGTATGTTTAAAGAAATTTCGTAAGATTTATTATTTAAGTTGTTAAAGTTCTTATCTTCCGTATTCTTATTTCTATTTGTTCTTGTATATCACTTTTTAAATGCTAAATAACAAAGGAATAAATCAGAAAAGCCAGTAACGTTGGCTTGTCTAGCGGGTTCAACGTTAGACGCCATCACGTCCTGAAGGTGAGATTTCGGGTTGTGACAAGTTGGTATCAGAACATTAGGTTGCTTAGGTCTCACAAATTCACGGTCAAACTTGGTAGAGTCTGAGAGATCGGTACGAAGACGTCTGTACTTATCCCCTAGAGGCTGCAAAGTTAGGAATAACTTCACATTTCTTCTTCTCTGTCGTGCGGTTTGAATTCTAAATGCTAACTGATTTTCTATTATATTCTCTCACAGATGGCGAGAATGCGTGCTTCCTCATCTACCAGTCAGCAGCCCGATCCTCCTGTTAGAGGTCCTACGAGGGGCCGAGTACGAGGCCGTGCTAGAGGCCGAGGCAGAGCCAGGGCTCAGCCCAGAGCAGCAGCCCCAGTAGAGGACCCACAGGTAGACTTTACCGGTGAGGTTCCTGCTCAGACGGTTTCGGTCGGACCATCTCAGGTCCCGGAGGGGTTCATTGCCACCCCGGTTCTTCAGGATGCTCTAGTCCGTTTAGTGGGCCTTATGGAGAGCTTGACTCAGGATGGTCTTCTTCCTACTGCACCAGCCGTCTCTCAGGCTGGGGGAGGGACCTAGACTCCTACTACCACACACCAGAGCAGCTAGCTCCTCAATTCCAGACTCCAATACCTCAGACAGCTGGAGTAGCTCAGCCAGGGATTGTGGCACCAACAGTTGAGGGGGAAGTTATGTCTGCCGATGCTTTTGTGGAGATTGGACCGGTTCACCAAGCTATTTCCTACTACATTTACTGGTGCACCATCAGAGGATCCCCAGGATTTCTTGGACAGTTGCTATGAGGTTCTTTAGAACATGGGCATCGTGGAGTCCAATGGAGTTGATTTTGATACATTCCGTCTTTCTGGTACCGCCAAGACTCGGTGGAGGGACTACTGTTTGACCAGACCAGCTGGGTCTTCGCCTTTGACTTGGGCTCAGCTCTTCGAGTTATTCTTGGGGAAGTTTCTTCCAGTTACTCAGAGGGAGGATCTTTGGAGGCAGTTTGAGTGCCTCAAGCAAGGATCTATGACTGTTACACAGTATGAGACCAGGTTCATTACTCTGGCCTGACATTCTATCATGATACTCTCGACTGATCGTAAGAGGGTGAGGAGGTTTATTGAGGGTCTAACTCAGCTTATTAGACTCCAGATGGCCAGAAAGACAGGTACCGATATTTCATTTCAGGAGGCGGCCAATGTGGCCAGACGGATTGAGATGGTCTTATCACAGGGCAGTGGTCAGGGGCCTGACAAGAGACCTCGTCATTTTGGCCGATTTAGTGGCGCCTCATCTGGAGGCAAAGATTCTTCTGGCAGAGGTCATCCTCCTAGACCATTCCAGTCATCACTCCACGTATCCCGCAGTGCACCACCAGCTCCTATCAGTGCACCGCCACTTCAGAGCTTCCAAAGTGGTTATTCAGGTCGTCAGGGACAGTTTCAGGGACAACAGTCTTAACAACCGAGGTCTTTCTTCACTTGTGGTGGTGTGGGGAACATTGCCAGGTTCTGCCCCTGAGCTTCTAGTGGTTCTCAGTATCAGGGTTCTCGTGCTATGATTCCCGCACCAGGTGCACCGCCACCCCCTCAGCTAGCTAGGGGTGGAAGTCGAGGTGCCAGAGGTGGAGGCCAGACAGTTAGAGATGGAGGACAGGCCATAAGAGGTAGAGGTCAGCCCACAGGGGGTAGACCCAGAGATGTTCAGGTTGGAGGGGCTCCGCCCCGATGCTATGCTATTCCTGCCAGGCCTGAGGCTGAGGCCTCTGATGCAGTCATTACAGGTATGGTTTCAGTTTGCAGCAGATATGCTTCGGTTTTATTTGATCTGGGTTCTACATTATCCTATGTGTCTTCATATTTTTCCCCTTATCTAAGCATGCCCCGTGATTCCCTGAGTACTTCTGTATATGTGTCTACCCTGGTGGGTGATTCTATGATGGTAGATCGAGTCTACTATTCATGCTTAGTGGTTATTGGTGGTCTGGAGACTCATGTGGATCCTTTGCTTCTTGATATGGTTGGCTTCGATATTATTTTGGGGATCGATTGGTTATCTCCCTGCCTGCTATTCTGGATTGTCATGCCAAGACAGTGACCTTGGCCTTGACAAGAGTACCTCGTTTGGAGTGGAGAGGGACACCTAGTCATTCTTCCGGTAGAGTTATTTCATATATGAAGGCTCGGCGCATGGTCGAGAAGGGTTGTTTAACATATTTAACCTATGTTTGTGATTCTAGTGCCGAGGTCCCTTCTTTGGAGTATGTGCCTGTGGTTCATGAGTTCCCAGAGGTATTCCCTACTGACCTGCCAGGTATGCCACCCGACAGGGATATTGACTTTTTTATTGAGGTGGCTCCGGGTACTCAGCCCATTTCTACCCTCCCGTATCGTATGGCCCCGCCAGAATTGAAGGAGTTGTAGGATCAGTTGTAGGATTTGTTGGATAAAGGCTTCATCAGGCCTAGTGTTTCTCCTTGGGATGCCCCAGTGTTGTTTGTCAAGAAGATAAATGGCTCGATGAGGATGTGTATTGACTACCGGCAGTTGAACAAGGTCACTATTAAGAATAAGTATAATTTGCGAGGATTGATGATTTATTTGACCAGCTTCAGGGTGCTTCAATGTTTTCCAAGATAGACTTGAGATCTTGTTACCATCAGCTAAGGATTAGGGTGTGTGATGTCCTTAAGACAGCCTTTCACACTCGGTATGGGCATTATGAGTTCTTGGTGATGTCATTTAGGTTGACAAATGCCCCCGCTGCTTTTATTGAGTTGATGAACCGAGTGTTTAGGCCCTATTTGAATTCATTTGTTATAGTCTTCATTGATGATATTTCTATTTACTCCCGCAGCCGAGAGGAGCATGAGTAACACCTTCGAGTCGTCCTCCAGACTATGAAGGACAGTCAATTGTATGACAAATTTTCCAAGTGTGAGTTTTGGTTGAGTTCGGTTGCATTTCTAGGCCATGTGGTATCATCAGAGGGTATTCATGTGGATCCTAAGAAGATTTCAGCAGTCACAGACTGGCCTAGGCCCACTTCAGCTACAGAGATTCGGAGTTTCTTGGGCTTAGCAGGCTATTATCGCCGGTTTGTGGAGGGATTTTCATCTATTGCAGCCCCGTTGACCAGGTTGACCCAGAAGGGTGCCAAGTTCAGGTTGTCAGATGAGTGCAAGGCGAGGTTCCAGAAGCTCAAGACAGCCTTGACCACGACATCGGTGTTAGTCTTGCCCACAGGTTCAGGGCTATAAACCGTGTATTGTGATGCTTCACGGGTGGGACTTGGTGCAATGTTGATGCAAGGTGGCAAGGTTAAAGCCTATATTTCTCGTCAGTTGAAGGTTCATGAGAAGAACCATCCAGTTCATGATTTAGAGTTAGCAGCTATTGTTCATGCGTTGAAGATCTGGAGGCACTATCTGTATGGGGTGCCATGTGAGGTGTTTACGGATCATAAGAGTTTGTAGTATCTATTCAAGCAGAAAGAGTTGAACATGAGGCAGAGGAGATGGTTAGAGCTTTTGAAGGATGATGACATTACCATCTTATATCATCCGGGGAAGGCCAATGTGGTGGCCGATGATTTGAGCCGGAAGTCAGTCAGTATGGGTAGTCTTGATTATATACCAGTCGGAGAGCGACCACTCGCTTTGGATGTTCAGGACTTGGACAACCGGTTCATGAGATTGGAGGTTTCTGAGACTTGCATTATTTTGGCCCATACTGTGGCATGTTCTTCATTGTATGATCATATCTAGGCCAGGCAGTATGATGATCGTCATTTATGTGTTCTTAGAGATACGGTCCGGCACGGAGGTTCCAAGCAGGTCACAGTTGATGATGAGGGAGTCTTGAGGATGAAGGGTCGGATTTGTGTACCTAGTGTTGATGGCATTGGGGAGTTGATATTGCAGGAGGCCCATAGTTTCCGGTATTCCATTCATCCGGGCGTCGCAAATATGTACCAGGACTTGCTGCAGCATTATTGGTGGGGGAGGAGGAATAAGGATATTTTAGAATATGTAGCTCGATGCTTGAACTATCAGCAGGTTAAGTACGAGCACCAGAGACCCGGTGGTTTTACGCAGTAGATTGAGCTTCCCGAGTGGAAGTGGGAGCGTATCACCATGGATTTTGTAATTGGACTCCAATAGACTCAGAGGATGTTTGATGCGCTGTGGGTTGTTGTGGATAGGTTGACCAAGTCAGCACACTTCCTTCTTCTATTAGTTTCGTATTCTTCGGAGAAGTTGGCAAAGATCTACATCAGGGAGTTTGTTCACCTACATGGTGTGCCTGTGTCCATTGTTTCTGATCGAGGTACTCAATTTACCTCCCATTTCTGGAGAGTATTTCAGCGTGAGTTGGGCACACGGGTTGATTTGAGCACAACATTTCATCTTCAGACGGACCGATAGTCCGAGCGTACTATTCAGATTTTGGAGGATAATGCGGGCATGTGTCATCGACTTTGGTGGTTCATGGGACCAGTTCTTGCCTTTAGCTGAGTTTTCCTACAACAACAACTATCAATTGAGCATTAAGATGGCTCCGTATGAGGCATTGTATGGTGGGCGATGTCGGTCGCCAATTGGGTGGTTCGAGTCGGGAGAGGCTAGATTATTGGGTTCAGAGTTAGTCCAGGATGCCTTGGATAAAGTGAAGATTATTCAGGATACACTTCGTACAACTCAGTCCAGGAAGAAGAGTTATGCGGATCGCAGAGTTCGTGATTTGGCATTTATGATTGGAGACCGGGTGTTTCTTTGGGTGTCTCCTATGAAGGGCGTGATGAGGTTCAGAAAGAACGGCAGTTGAGCCCTAGGTTCATTGGTCTATTTGAGATTATGGACAAATTGGGAGAGTTGGCCTACAGACTTTCTTTGCCACCTAGTCTATCAACCGTACACCCGGTGTTTCATGTATCTATGCTTCAGAGGTATATTGTCGATCCCTCTCATGTACTTGACTTCAGCGGTGCCCAGCTGGACAAGGATTTTACTTATGAGGAGGAGCTGGTAGCCATATTAGCTCGCCAGGTTCGTCAGTTGAGATCGAAGAGTTATCCTTCGGTTCGTGTTCAGTGGAGAGGTCAGCCTGTTGAGGCAGCTACCTGGGAGTCCGAGTCTGATATGCGAAACCGATATCCCCATCTTTTCCCTGATTCAGGTAACATTCTATGTCCGTTCGAGGATAAACGGTTGTTCATCTCACCTCGATTTACGTGTGCAGACCGAGTGTATAGCCGGGAAGCCGTTATGTGAAAAACTGATAAAAATTATATTTTTGTGATGAAATTTGAATAAAGTTGGCTTCCATCAACATTTTTGATAAACGGACCCGGATCCGTGATTTGACGATCTCGGAGGGACCATAGGAAAATATGGGACTTGGGCGTATGTACGGAATCGAATTTCGAGGTCCCGAGTCCGAGAAATGAATTTTTGAAGAAAATTATTTTTTGAAAAATATAAAGGTTTTTGAAAATGAGATTTGATGTGAAACCTGAGAAACCGGGCCCGTATAATGGTTCCGGATCTCAGAACAGGTTCAATATATTTTATATGTGTTATCTGCGAAATTTGTTGGGAAACGGGCTTAGTTTGACGCGATTCGGATCGAAAATGAAAAATTTAGAAGTTTTGGAAGTTTAAAAGAATTTCATTGATTTTGATGCTTAATTCTATGTTTATGATGTTATTTTGGTGTTTTGATTACTTGAATAAGTCCGTATGATGTTTTTAAGGTTGTGTGCATATTTGATTTTGAGCCCCGAGGGCACGGATGAGTTTCGGGTAGGTGTCGGAGTGCAAAAACATAGAAAAATCTAGTGTAAATCTCATTTTCTGGTGTCTGGTGTTTAACACTATGCGATCGCATAGGTGCATTCACGATCGCATAGGTGCATTCGCGATCGCATAGCAGTGTGAGTGGGGGAGGAGATTGTTGCACTATGCGATCGCATAGGTGAAGTTGCGATCGCATAGGAGGATAGGATAGCTGCAGGGGGACTCGGTAGTTGTACTATGTGATCGCAATTAGGAATCCGCGATCGCGAAGCCTGGAATCCTTACCACTATGCGATCGCATTCCCATCCCCCCGATCGCATAGGTATAAATCGTCCAGTCATTTTTAAAGTCTAAAAACAGAACCCATTACGGGATTAGACCCAAATTTCATAATTTCTTCTTCTCCACTTCATCTTGGGCGATTTTTGCAAGAAAACTTCACCACAACTTCATAGGTATGTAAGCCTAGACTCATTTCCTTCAGTATTTATCAACACCCATTAGATTTCTAGGCCTAAGACATGAGTTTAAGGGTAGAAAATTAGGGATTTGGGTAGAGTTAGGGATTTTTGATTATTTGGGAATTTGACCTCGTTATGGTGTCGGATTTCAAAACAAATTACATATTCGGGCTCTTGGAGAAATGGGTGATCGAGTTTTGGTCCAAACCTCGTGTTTGGACCAAGCGGGCCTGGGGTCGAGTTTTGGAATTTTGGAAAGAAAGTTGGGAATTCTATATTTGAGCATTGGAATTGAATTGTTAAGCATTTATTGATGTTATTGAGTCAATTATGTCTAGATACGATTGTTTTGGAGTCGGGTTCGAAAGGAAAAGCGGTGCTAGAGGCTTGATTTGGATTCTTGGAGTCAAGGTAAGTGTTTGGCCTAACCTTAGCTTGAGGGAATAGGTATTGAGTCCTAATTTCTATCTGTTTATTCCATATTCAACGTATAGGTGAGATAACGGGTACCTATATGTTGTTGTCGAGCATGACCGTGGGTAAGATATTTGCAATTTTACGATATTTATTGGATTTTACTGTGTTTATGGATTTGGTATCCATTGTTAACTATTCATTTGATGGAAATTCTTGGTTATGAGTATTGTTGAGTATTTTATCGGTTGGGGAACTTTATGTTGGATTATATACCTGTGTAGGATTGGTTATAGTTGTGTCCCTTGCCAGCACGATATTATTCTTGTTGATTATTTCGTGCATTTAAGGTTTCTTATTGTTGATTTCATGCCAAATGTTGTTTTCATATTGTTTATGCACGAGGGGACATTCCGTGCCGAGTGATTGTGATGTTATGCACGAGGGGACATTCTGTGCCTGGTGATTATTTAATTATTGCACGAGGGGACATTCCGTGCCGAGTTTTTATTTATTTATTGCACGAGGGGACATTTCGTGCCGAGTGATTATTTATTTAGTGTACGAGGGGGATATTCTGTGCCGAGTGATTGTGAGGTTATGCACGAGGGGACATTCTGTGCCGAGTGATTATTTATTTATTACACGAGGGGACATTCTGTGCCAAGTATTTTTGGTAAGGTTATAGCACAAGGGGACATGTCGTGCCATTTCTGTTTATTTACTTGTTCGGAGTTGTTAATTCCTGTTGTTATTTATACTCTTCAGTTGTTATCGTATTCTGTCATTTCAGTGAATTGTTTCCCCTTTTCCCTAACATGTTAGCTCCATTTTTGTGCTTATCTGTTATTTCTTTTCATTACTTCTTTATTACATTATTGAACTGTACAAGTATTCGTTATGTCGTGTCCTAGCTTCGTCACTACTTCGCCGAGGTTAGACTCGGCACTTACTCAGTACAGGGGTCGGTTGTACTGATGCTACACCTGCACTTCTTTATGTTGTGCAGATTACGGAGCAGGACCCAGTAGGAATTCATCGAAGGAGTATCCTGCAGTCCATAGGCGACACTGAGGTAGTCCCATAGACGTTCGCGGGCCTTGGCGTCACCATCTAGTTCTTTCCTTCTATCTTATCTTGTATTTCTAGACAGCTACACTTGTTTATTTCAGAATCATGTTTTTAGTAAATTTTAGACTGTCCGTTAAATTGTCACCATTTCTGGGGGTACGTTTAAAGAAATTTCGTAAGATTTATTATTTCGTTGTTGAAGTTCTTATCTTCCGTATTCTTATTTCTATTTGTTCTTGTTATTCTTTTTAAATGCTAAATAACAAAGGAATAAATCAGAAAACCAGTAACGTTAGCTTGTCTAGCGGGTTCAACGTTAGATGCCATCACGGCCTGAAGGTGGGATTTCGGGTCGTGACAAGTTGGTTCGTGACCGGACAAGGATCGTGGTGAAAATCTCGGCACGAATCAAATCAAAAGAGATTATTTAGCCAATCATGAGGTGTCCTTCTGTATTTAGAATTGGACCATAAGTAGAATGCCTCTACTATATAAATGGGGTTCTAATCAATTGTAATCATCTAATTCTCGCATAAAAAAACAATACATCATATTTCTCTCTCTTAAGCTCTCATGTTCTTTAGCTCAATTCATATTTCTGAATTATACACTCAGCCGGTTCGAGGGAGATCTAGCTCGAGGACCAAATTGTACTTTATACTGGTTTGCTTTATTTCACAGTCGATTTCTAGTATTAATTATCATATTTCTCAATTGACGCCAAGTGAAATCATGTATCCTTAAAACCACTTATAAATTTAATTGTTATCCAATTTTAAGGGTAAACAATAAGGTATTGATTTTATCTTTGTGTATTGTTCTGAGGATATTGAGTTTATGAATTTAAGTGTTTTTTTCCAAATTATCTATCTTTTTCATATTTACCTTATTCTAAATAATAAATATTTATTTTTTTACAAAATAAATGTTTGTATTATGTAAGGTACCGATTTATCTAGGGATACATATGTTATTTTAGAGTAATATATTTCTTTTAAATGTATCTATTCTTCATGTCCATGCAATTCTTGATTCTCGATAGAACATACTTAAATAGTGGAGATATGTCCAAAAATTTTAAAATTATTTTAACTCAAATGATTGAAATGAGTTTCAAAATAATCCTATAGCTCTTCGCAATTTTCTATATTATTTCCAAGTAAAAATGTACGAACTCGACGCAATAATGTGATTCATGTGATTAATCATGTATTTTAATACTCTTACATATGTTCAAAAAAATTTGAAAAAATTTCTCAACAATCTTACATCATATATATATTTTTTTAATATTGATCTTAATAGGTGTCACGTGTAATTATTTTTCTTGCATGGTTGTGACTATATTTTTATTATATTTTAAGGAGCGGGGTGATCATTTTGAGTGAAAAATGTACAAAAATCAAAACCCTTGCAATTTATTAAATAATCACGGAGTATACAATGCTTAAATCTAGGGAAAATACAAAATTGATCGCTTTGTCAAAAATAATTATATAAACTAGCCAAATAGTATATAGAATATGTATCCATATATATAATTCACATATACACCAAAAAAATATTTATCTGCTATGATTTTTAGAAGCGATAAAAAATATATACTTCTCTAAAATCTTTAATCAGGGACTTAATTTATCATAACATTTGTACAATTAATGGTTTATTGCTTTGGAGGTCCGTGGTAGATTTAGGCTTGAATTGTCGAAAGTTAGAAATTTGCTGATTTTGATTGGCAGTGAAAGATTTGATGTCGGGGTCGGAATGGGATTTCGGAAGTTGGAGTAGGTTTGAAGTGTCATTTTTTGACATGTGTGTAAAATTTGAGGTCATTCGGATGTGGTTTGGTAGGTTTCGGCGTAGTTGGCGGAATTTGGAAATTTAGAAGTTCTTAGGCTTGAATCCGAGAGTAATTTGGTGTTTTGATATTGTGTTGAGTGATTCGAAGGTGCGATTAAGTTCGTATGGGGTTATTTGACTTGTTGGTATGATTGGTTGAGGTCCCGAGGGCCTCGGGCGAGTTTTGGGTGGTTAACGGATCAATTGTTGATATTGGGATATGGCTGATCTACTGGTTTCTGAAGTTGCTGGTCTTTTCCGCACCTGCGGATTGGGAGCCGCAGGTGCGCTGGGGAAGTCGCAGGTGCGGGCAGTGTTGGGCTTGGCTGGATGCGTAGGTGCGAGATAGTGGTCGCATCTGCGAGCCTGCAGGTGCGAGACCTGGGGCGCAACTGCATAAGGCGGAGTTAGTGAGTTTCTGCAGAAGCGGAATGTGAGTGCGCAGGTGCGCGATCCGCACGGGCAAGGTTTGTTCGCAGATGCGGAACTTGGGATCCTAAGTGAGTTCTGCACCTGCGATGGAATTTTCGTAGGTGCGGTGTTGCAGAAGCGTGAATTGGTCCGCATATGCGAAAGGCCTGGGCAGAAAGTATAAAGAGGAGACTTCGCAAATTTTGGTTCATTTTCAAGTCGGGTTTTGGAGCTTTTGGAGTGATTTTGAAGGGAGATTCAAGGGGTTTTCAGTGAGGTAAATTGTTTGAGCTCTAATACTCCTATCTATGGTGATTTCTCATTGTTTTATCATTTAATTAGTTGAAATTAGAGATGAAAATGAGGGGTTAGGGCTTGGAATTTTGGAGATTTTGATGTGAGGATTTAAGGGATCAAATAGAGTCAAAATTTGATAAATCTCGTATGTATGGACTCGTGAGTGAATGGCTTTAAAATTTTGTAACTTTTGTTGAATTTCGAGACGTGGTCCTGGGGGCCGGGTTTGAGCTGATTTTGGGTTTTTGGTCTAATTTGGTAGTTTTTCTTGTGGAATTCATTCAAGGCATATATTGATGGTATTGTATTGATTGTGAATAGATTCGGAGCATTTGAAAGCCGAATTGAGGGGCAATAGCATCGCGGAGTAGAGATTTGATCGGTTTGAGGTAAGTAACGATTGTAAATCTAGTCCTGAAGGTATGAAACCCCAAATTTTGTGCATGTGACTATTTTGAGATGATGCACATGCTAGGGACGGGCGTGTGGATGTGCACCGTTGGTGATTGTGACTTGGTCCGTCTCGTAGAAACTGTAACGTTGCATATTTTGTTGAAACTATTTAATACTTATGTGTTTTAGAAAGAATTTCTGTAAATTGGGCTGGATGACATAATTAGGCTTTATGCTAGATGTATTTTCTTGCTATCCTCTCATTGTTTTTGATTGAAAATCTATACTCAGTCATGTTTATTCATATTTACTGCAAAGCTCAGGCTCTATTACTATATTTTGATGCATCATATAAATGTTGTTTGGCTGAATACTTTGATTTCTGAAAGACCGAGGGGCTGGAGAGGTTTATGACTGAGTGAGACCGAGGGTCTGATTGTTAGGATATTTATGAGTGACGCCGAGGGCCTGATTGTGTTGCTTATTTAGGGTAGCGGGATGCACGCCGCAACATGTTTGTTATAGACCGAGGGCCTCATTGAATTATGCCATGATTGGCTTGATATAGCGCTTGGGTTGAAGGAGCCCCTCCGGAGTTTGTGCACATCCCAGTGAGCGCAGGTACCTATTGAGTGCGAGTGCAAGTGCCGAGTGACTGGGAGACATGAGTGATGGCGAGGTTTGCCCGATGGGCTGTACATGAGTGGATGGTGAGGTTTTCTAGAGGGGTTGTATATGAGAGATGGTGAGGTTTGCCCGAGGGGCTGTATACGAGTGATGTTTTACCCGAGGGGATGTTGATGATTTCATCGTTTTGCTCACCTTTGCATTGAGCCTTTGTTTGAAAACTGTTGAAAGATGTTTTTAAATGATTTTACTTGAACTGGATTTAAACGAGCTGATTTGATTCAAACTCTGGTTTTAAAAGCATGTCGTATTTTAGTGAGCTTTTGTGATATGAAATTTACTTGCATTATTGCTTTTCACTACTTCTCAATCTCTATTTACTGTTGTTACTTACTGAGTTGGTGTACTCACGTTACTCCCTGCACCTTGTGTGCAGATCCAGGCATTTTTGGTCACGATAGAGGCTGTTGATTATTCCTAAAGCAGATTCTCGGAGTAAGCAAGGTAGTTGCCTGGCGATCGCAGCCCTGCTTTCCTCCTTCTTTATCTTCCCTTGGTTTTACTTGATTAATCCCAGACTATGTTTGTCTTGATACTTACAGATAGTTGCAATAGTTGCTCATGACCAGTGATATCCCGATGTCGGGCTTTTCTTTTCCGCACTTTCATTTGGTTTGAACTCCTTATTGAAGGTTTTATATTGAATAGCTTTGAAATTATCTTTAAAATGAAAATATCGATTGTGTTGGTAATTGTGTCGGCTTGCCTAATACCACGATAAATGCCATCACGATATGGTTAGTTTTGGGTCGTGACAGAATACAATGTTGGTAGATCAAAATAGCACTATAATATGAATTGATCTTTTATAATATTATACAAAAATGTAAAAGTACTTCATTAATTGTAGAATCCAAGTCAAATTGGTATGTAAATACAAGTAGAATAAATTTCTGCATTCAATTTTATTATATTTAGCGTTGGGAAGAGCTAACAAAAAGCCGACACATATGATTCCTTATTAAATAATTGCAACAGCTAAAAAAATGGATTCATTATATAAGGGGAAAAAAAGAATAAGTTTAGGATAACTTTTCAAGTAGGACTACAAAATAATACGATTGGTTTGTTAATCCAAAATAACAGTTTTTAAAATATTTTTCTTTTCTCTTTTATTTAGTAACTTGGTTCCGAGAGTATTGTAGAATATTGTAAATGGTTAGCTCTACAGTCTTTTGAATGTTAATGTATTAGCATTTATTTTACAAGACAAAAATAATACTAAGTATTGTTACATTCTTTAAGCAATTTTACAGCTTTAATTGCATAATTGTGTCATTTTAGAATGTTTGTTACTTTTGAAATAAGTTTGGTAATATTTAACATAAAATATTCGTGCATCACACTTATTTTTTATGATACTTTTTTTAAACGATGTTTTTGGTGTATGCTTCCTTCTTGCGCTTTGGACCTTTGGTTGATCTATGATGATCAAAATTCGTGTTGTCAACATCGATATTCTTCTTAAAAGTGCAATATATATTTATATAAGAAAATGTGTTATGAATAATACAGTGCAACATGCCAATATAAAATATTATATTATAAGTGTCTATCTCGAAAATAGTAATAACAATTATATTTGATTTGTGGTTCTAAGAATATGTGTTTATTCCAATACTAGTAAATAGACAAGAAATATTAAGTATGAATGAGAAGAAATGATGAACCAAACCAGTGTTGTCAAAGGAATAGGGACCTCGAGTTCGATATCCTCGAGGGTCTCGGGGTGAGTAAGAGCAATAAAGTATGAACAATAAATTAAGAGCAATAGAGCTGAAAAATAATTGTTGAGCACAGTAAACGAGAAAAACAGAATAGAATTTTCTATGGCAGTGAATATGATGATCCTTTTACAAATGATTGGGCCCCCCTTTATATAGGAAGGGAAAATCCTAATATGGTACATTTCTAATTATGACAAAGAATTCTATTGGTACAACTGTCTAACAACCTAATACGAACTTGTACTAACTCGTACAAATCTTATCCCACAATTTATGCCTGATCCATGTGTCCTTGAGATATTCCCGCTTTTCCTTGAGTATCATCGAAATCGTACTATCTCGAGGTAGACCGTATCAGGCCCTCGATTTGCTTCCCGAGGTGTGCACATCCCAACCGGACTTGATTCGTACATCGGGTTTCCCGAACTCGAGCTCAGGGCATGATTAAGCCTTCGAAATTGAGCTCCCCGATTTCGACCGTATATAGATAGTCCCTGCGTTTTGTTAGAATAAAATGACAAGAAATGATTTGATCTTTAACTCTTTGATGCCCTAATCATGATGTCAGCGATTAGTGTGACTAAAAGGTCGTGCAACTGTCACGTCTGCACATCTTTCGAGGAGTCATTAATTAAAAGTGGCTTTTGGCCAGCCAGTCATTAATTAAAAGTGGCTTTTGGCCAGCCGTTTGGCTTCCCCAACACTCACAAATGGCCTCTATAAATACTTTAACCCATTTTCTTTGCTGACTTTACTCTTTTCAAGATACTCAAAACCTACTACTCTCTTATTTCCTCTGTGATTATACCTTTCTGGTGTTCATTTCGCCATCAGCTTTTGCTTTTTTCTTCTGAATTTATAGTAACAATGACGAAGAATTTCAAGACAGTTTCACACAAAGTGAAGGCTTCTTCATCTTCACGCGTATCTAAGAGAAAAATGGCGGTACCTCCTCGTATTGAAGAGTGCACCCCCGGACCGTCTGATATTTTTTCCGATTTCAAAGTTGACAGACCTGCTTCGATCCCGGGTCGATGCGAGCCTATATCTCGGTATATCAGCTTGATAACCGAACACAAACAAGTAAAACAAGATTGTCGTTGGGCAGATACGGTGAACGTGGAGATCCCTTCACCCGAAGAAGATATCACAACTTTCAAAGCAGGGTACCTAAGTGAGTATACCTACCTATTCACCTTAGGCCCCCGTAGATCCTTCTCTACCCCACCTACACCCAATGATTCTCAACTTTTGTCAACAATACCAAGTGACGTTAGGCTAAATCTACCCTTCTTTTTGGCGAATTGTTCACTTGATAGATACTTCTCGAGCAAGGTCGAGGGGATGTTTTTTACCCTCAACCATCTGATTAGGCTATACTGCCCTCGTCTCTATCGAGGTGGCCTGATAAAATTGCAATATCGGTCCTAGAAGTCTTTCTTCTGCAGCATCGACGAAGATAAAGACCGAGAGTGGATGAGCCGCTTCGTCCGAGTCAGGACCTCCGACCTGATTCCCATTGAAAAGATGTCGTTCCTAGAGGAATGGAATATGAAGCGTAAGTACGGACTTGTCGAGTGTGTTTCATTACTTTGATGCTCCCATCTTCTTTTGAACTAACTCCTTTTTTGATGATATAGCCGGCGGTTGGTATCTAGGTGCGGTTGCGGACCTCTCGACCTGGGTTCGATAACTGGCTTCCACTTCCTCATACGTCGAGCGCGTCTGGCGTGATTTGTCCAAAGGTCGATGGGAGACCAAAAACCACTGTGAGCTTTCATCATTTGCCTATCCAAATCCATTGGAGAAATACTCTTTAGAAAAATACCTAAATTTGTATTTGTGCAGGCCTCGGGGACGATGTTTCGATGAGGTCTCCCCCACCTGATGAAGAAGAAACCCCAAAACCCGCCAAAGACAAGAAGAGGAAGAAAGAGTCACCTGCTAACTCCCCGAAGCCGAAGAAAACCAAGCTTCAAAAGCCTAAGGTCGACACGGTGGCCTTATCTCCGGAAATTGTAGAACGTCTTCGCGCTGAGGATGAAGAGGAAGAAGATGTTGAGGGCGAAGATGATGACCTCCCCTTAGTGATTCGGAGAAGAGGAAGCACTGATGCTTCAAAGGTTGCTGAACCGAAGGCTACTGACGTGGTCCAGTCTCAAGCCGAGGAGGTCCCTGAGGGGAGCTCGAGCAAAGTCCTCGAGCCAACCAGTGACAAGGAAACACTTTACATCATAGGGAACTTGATCGATGAAGTCGAAGAGCCCAACCCTGAGGTGCCTCGAAGGTAAGAGAACGCCCCGCTTTAATCATTCGGGGTGATTGATGTGGATGACTCTACGCCAGGCTCGTTGTTCTCTACAGGGTAGATACAGGATACCCAAGATATAAAGACTCCCGATGTGGGAATATCCTACGGGGAGGACGACATATTCAGAGAATGCTTTGCCAGAATCAAAGAAGTCCCCGACCTTGATGCCTCGTTCATCTTCGAAGAGGCTGAGAAGCTTCGAAAGCAGGTAAAATTTTCCTTAACAATTATAATTAGAGTTTGGATTTTTCCTTTCTAACTCCCTTTCTTTATGATAAGGCCGTGATGCTCTATGAACGAGCTTTCTCCAAGTCTCGGGTTAAGCTTTCCCATTGTGAAGATAAGTTCAGGAAGCTCGTGTCAGAGATGGACCCACTCAAGGCTCTCTATGCCAAAAGAGAGGGGGAACTTAACGATCTTCGATCAAGTTCGGAGGAGGCTTC
The DNA here is from genome assembly GCA_005239505.1 of Nicotiana paniculata. Classification (NCBI taxonomy): domain Eukaryota; kingdom Viridiplantae; phylum Streptophyta; class Magnoliopsida; order Solanales; family Solanaceae; genus Nicotiana; species Nicotiana paniculata. The sequence continues at coordinate 18,065 of MDKI01224922.1, forward strand.
CCAAGGGCGGGTCAAGCTCGTTGAACATGTAACATAGTCTTTGAGGGTTTACTTTGTATCTTCCTTGAGTCGGTGCCTAATACTTTAATTTTTCAGCTTCACCATAGGGCTGGTCTGGTGGAACAACTTTGGGAGGAGCTTAAGAACAAAGAGGCTGAAACCCTCGGGTGGAAGCAAAATATGGACCGTCTGGCCTCCGAGAAGGATACTCTTCAGAAAAAATTGGCATCGATCGAGCACCAGCTTCAGAGTGTAAAAGAAGAGTGTCGTAAGTTCAAGGAGCTTCACACTGAGACGGCCACAAAACTATCCAAAGTCATGTCCAAAGCTGATGCATTTGTGTCCTCCTATCACACCAATGTTGCTACTGCAAATGCTCGGGATCGAGAGATCTCTGTTGCTACCGAGCTCAAGTTAACATGTGCCATCAATCACGCCAGGATGGAGTCTCGAAGGCGCACTCTCGAGGAGGTATATGCTAAAGGCTTTGACATGTCCGCTGAAATCGAGAAGGTGAAGGCTTTGGAAGAAGAGGCAGCTGCATTGCTTTCTATCGACGAGGATTCGGCCAACGGCTCCGATAGTGAGGGAGACAAAGGTGAAGTCCCTGAGGAGGAGGAGGAGGAGGAGGAGGAGGAGAATGCCCTCGAAGGTGAGGCTACAGAATATGTAGCTCCAGTGTATACCGCCTCCGAGCAAGTGACCCCGGGAGTATATTAGGTTCTTTTTTCTTTTGTGAAGAGGTCTTGTAAATGTACTTTTGAATCATATAAATAATTTATTTGCTTCATCTTCTTATCGTGTTAAATTCCATTTTGTCTTCACTTGTGAAACAAAATTTGTTGTTGTAGACAATCGGTCCTCCTATTGGGCTTAGAATATAATACCCTTAGGTTCTGCGTTTTATCAATTATCAATAATAGGTTACCACTTAAGGTTCGATCTTCGAGCTGGGCTTTAGCTCATGACTTTTGAGTCCGAGCTAGGTAAGGTCTCAAGCATGGTGTGCTTCGGCCTTTAAGTTCTTTAAGTATTGGCCCTTAGGCTTTAAAATACCGGTCCTTAGGCTCTTTAGGTTGGCCCTTAGGCTCTTTTAGTTTGGCCCTTAGGCTCTTTTAGTTTGGCCCTTAAGCTCTAAAATATCGGCCCTTAGGCTCTTTATATTAGCTCTTAGGCTCTTTTAGGTAGGGCTAATTCGGCCTCTAAAATGGCTATAGTTTTTCCCTCTTTCTGGCTATAGACTTAGTGGAATTTTTGGTATGCCTTAGCATATATGTTTTGTATTCATGTTTGAATTTTTGGAGGTTCGATTGATTGGAACCTCGTTTATAAGTCAATATGTAATGATAATTGAATAACTTTTGAGGTTTTATAGAAGGCTGGTATTATCGAAGCCTCCACATTATTCGAGGGCTGATTTTATCGAAGCCCTTTATAGTTTGCTTTTGCCGAGGGTAGCCTGGTTTAACCGGTTTTTCAAAGTATTTGAAGGCCTTTAGTTTTTATGGCGGAGGTCAGACGTCTCTGAGCCGCATTATTTTGGACGTAACCTTTTCATATGACCATAGTCTTTTTATATGGCCGTAGCCTTTTATATGGCCGTAGCCTTTAGTCCCCGAGTGTGGTGGCCTCGGCCTTGATATCACGGGGATGCCTCTTTGAGGTCTTATGATTTCGAGTATGCCTCATTGAGGTCTTATGAGTTCGAACATGCCTCTTTGAAGTCTTATAGGTTTGAGTGTGCCTCTTCGAGGTCTTATATGTTCGAGTTTTTGATGATTCGATATGTTGACTGTCAATGACTGTCCCCGAGTATTCGGATGCATTTGAGGTTTTGTCCCTTGAGCCGTTTCATGTAGAAATATAAATACAAAAATGGTAGACTTCTTTGGGGAACAAAGTGTTTTGATATAATGACAGTGCTTCTTTGAAAGATTGATACATATGTACATGTTTTGTCATTGGGGGCTCGACTGCTTTATATGGACACAGTTCATTTTACCGTTTGGCCCATTACATTATTTTCCTGTCAAGTCCCTCTTGACATGAATTTTTTTCTTTCGAAAATATAACCTCCGAGGGTGATGTCCCCAGTATTTGAGTTTGATTGAAAAGAAGCCTTGAATACTTGTTGAGTTTTCCTTAGGTAGCATATAGGTGTTGCCTCGTTAAAAACCTTACCGGTAAAATCCATTTGGGATAAAACCCGTTCCAATTATTTGGTAGTTGCTCGCCTTCCATTGTGCTAAGTTTGTAGGATCCTTTTCCCAGAACTACGAGGACTCGGTACGGTCCTTCCCAAGTAGGGCCTAATTTCCCTTCATTTGGGTCTCGAGTATTAAGGGTGACTTTCCTTACAACTAAGTCCCCGACTCTGAAGTAGTGAAGTTCGTCCTTTTGTTGTATTACCTCTCGATCCTTTGTTTTTGAGCGGCCATTTGTACTAATGCGGTTTCATGTTTTTCATCTAGTAGCCCGGGGGAAGTGTTCGTGGATTCGTTGTTTGAATCCTCGGTGGTATGCTGATCACCTGACGCTCGGTTCCCCGACCTCTACTGGGATCAACTCCTCAGACCCGTATACCAAAGAAAATGGGGTTTCCCCCCTGCTTGACTTCGACGTCGTTCGATATGCCCATAGAACCTTGGGCAATACTTCCCTCCATTTCCCCTTCGCATCATCTAAACTCTTCTTTAAGTTTTGGATGATGGTTTTGTTTGTGGATTCGGCCTGACTATTTGCACTTGGGTGATAAGGTGCTGATATAATCCTTTTGATTTTATAATCTTCGAGGAATTTTGTTACATTGATGCCGATGAACTGCTTCCCATTGTCGCATGCTATCTCGGCGCGTATCCCAAACCGGCATATAATGTAGTCCCATATGAAGTCAATGGCTTCTTTTTCATTTTGAGAAGTAGGCAGTCATATACAAAATAAACTTAGCTTTAGTTGGCGCCATTGGTAGGGGGCCGAAGATGTCCATCCCCCATTTCATGAATGTCCACGGGGATAGAACAGAATGGAGTTGTTCACCGGGCTGATGGATCATTTGTGTGAACCTTTGACATTTATCAAACTTTCGAATGAACTCCGTATTATATTTTTCCATGCTATCCCAATAATACCCCGCTCTGATCACCTTTCGAACCAAGGAATTAGCATCGAAGTGGTTTCCACAAGTGTCTTTGTGGATTTCTCGTAGTACGTAATCAATTCCCCCGGTCCCAAGCATGCCAGCGGTCCGTCGAAGGTCCTTCTATATAATGTTCCATTTTCATCGAGTGAGAATCGAGATGCTTTGGATCGGAGGCCCTCGATTCTTTTGGGTCCGAGGGGAGCTTCCCATGCTTTAAGTATTCGACGTACTTATTCCTCCAATCTCATGTTAGACTTGTTGAGTTCCACATGGCCTTCTTCGACCACCGACCTCGATAATTAGACGACAGTCCCCGGGACGATATCATCTTCTTCGACCGATGACCCCAGATATGGAAGAGCGTCGGCCTCACTATTCTGTTCTCGAGGTACATGGACCAGTGTAAACTCTTTGAAGCAATGCACCGTTACTTGAAGTTTGTCTAAGTACCTTTTCATTCTATCTTCCCGAACCTCGAAGCTCCCGTTTACTTGGTTTACTATGAAAAGAGAGTCAAAAATTGCCTCGATGACCTCCGCTCCCCGGCCTTTGGCTAGTTCGAGACATGTAGTCATGGCCTCATACATGGCCTCATTGTTATTCAATTTCGAAGTTTGTATATACTGTCTAATGATGCTTCCCATAAGTGATTTAGAACTATACCGATCCCAGACCCTTTCACGTTTGAGGCACCATCTGTGAAGAGGGTCCATACTCCCGATGATGTGCCCGTTTTTAGCAAGAGTCCCTTTTCTACTTCAGGCACGAGGGCAGGCGTGAAATGAGCAATGAAGTCTGCCAAAATTTGAGACTAGATTGTCGTTCGGGGTTGATATTCGATATCATATCCCCCAAACTCGATGGCCCATTTGGCTCATCGGCCCGATAATTTGAGCTTATGCAAGATATTTCAAAGTGGATATGTAGTCAATACACATATAGGATGGCATTTAAAGCATGGTTTTAATTTTCTAGATGCACTCACTAATGCAAGAGCTAACTTTTCTAAATGCGGGTATCTGGTGTTGGAACCTCCTAGGCTCCGACTTACATAATAGACGGGAAATTGCGTACCTTACTCTTCTCGAACCAACACACCACTTACCGCTACCTCGGACACGGCTAAATACAAATATAGTGTTTCATCCTCCTTCGGAGTATGAAGCAATGGTGGGTGATGCGTGGCTAGAATTCATGACTTTTAGCATTATATACCGTGCATTTTAGGTGTTTTAATGATAAAAATACACGTCATGTTTGCCTAATGGAGTTTATTTAATGTGCAGGTGAGTTGAAAATGGAAGCCGAGCTAAATGAGAGCATAAACGTCGGAAAATATGTGCAAGAGTCGAAAAGGAAGAATCTGGGACAAGCCTGGCGTTACCCAGGCGTTAGAGCCAAAACGCCTGGGGTGGCCTGGCGTTACCCAAGCGTTAGACCCATAACGCCTGGGTGCCTATTTCGGTGAGGTCCGAGTTTTTATGGTTTTTAAGAGTTTCCAAATCAGGATAGAAGTCTTTTAGACGGGTAGGGTTTATCCCAACCGTATAAATAGACCCAAAAACATATCATGAGGGGGGGAGACGACTTTTGGGAGCAAAATACACATACGGAATCATTGAAGGAGCAAGGATTATCAGTTTTCTTCATTTTTATTCAAGTATTTGCAGTTCATGCACATTTATGCAATTGTTTGATCAAAGCATGAGTGGCTAAACACCCATTGTTCTGGGGTTGTGGTTTAGCCATGAATATTGTTATTCGACATTAATTTGACTTTGAATATAGTTTACTCAACATATGGTTGTTTCTTCAATTCTATATTTAATTGCTTATCTGATTGGCCATTGATTAGGTTCTATATACTATCTATGTTATGCTTGGGAAAGACATATATAGATTAGAGAAGAATTGAAGAGAGCACGATCTTAACCCTTCAAGGGCGCGGATTTGTGGTTAGGATAGGAATATACCTATTCACCGTGTTTAATTTAACATCGTGATCTTAGTGCGTTCTAATAGATTAATTCCATAGGAATA
>MDKI01259629.1:0-23781 GCA_005239505.1 Nicotiana paniculata
ATATATATATATATATATATATATATATATATATATATATATATATATATATTTTCTTTTTGTGTGTGTTAAATATATGTATTTCACTTACAGTTTTTTCTCGCTGAAGTCATTGCGTACTTTTCTAAAATTCAACCAAACATGTAAGCCGCGCAACAAAATGAGTGGTTTGTACTTCAAGCAATATATAAAAGAGTATTTTTCGATCCAAGAGCTTATTTTTTTTATTTCTATGAAAACAGTCACATTTCACGTATATCATTCAATAATGAAAGTCTAAATTCAGACCAAAGATTATTGAATATTGGGGGTATTTTTTAGCGTGTTTCTTTGAATATAGATGAGGTGCTGGAGAAGACAAGCAAGTTGTTCTGCTATGCCCAATTTGTTTACAGCGACTGCATTTGGTAGACTTTAATGGTACTGATTCGGTCGCAGGGATATGCCTCTTCTTTTGTCTTCTTCCTTGTAAAACTCTACATCGGGAGGTTTGTGATTTCAGATTCTATATTTTGTGAAATATCCCATGAATTTTGATATCCCACATTATTCACGTGTCCTTCATATGTTTTGAACCATGTTTCCCTTGAACACCATTTTGAGTAGTAATCAGATTTCTGCAAATATCTCTTATTAATAGCAGCAATTGCATGTGGACATGGCAATTCATCAAGTCGGAATTCCAAGCAGTCACAAGTTCTCTTCTTTAAGTCCATAATGAATTCCATTCCTTAACTATTTATTCTAAACAACATTGAATCAAGGTTGAACACCTAAGAAGGAATAAAAAAACTATAAGTGTATTATTGCTTCAAAAAAAGTATGAAGTTTTTATATGTAAGTAGTAAATCATTGCAACAGATATAAAAAGCTGAAGTGATTATGCATTAGTTATTTACTTCAGAGAAAACACGCTGAAGTAAATTCCGATGATAATAAATATACTCACAAATATTTTGCAAGCCAAATCCATCTTCTTATTCATGTCTTCTTCTGCCAATATTGATACTTTGTGAAAAGTTTCATGTGCTTTTTTTCTCCGTTCGTAAAACCACTCTCCCAACTTTTCTCGGATGAAATCTAACATTTTTAAAATAGGCATCTCTCTCGCTTTTAGTAACGCAGAATTCATTGATTCTACCATGTTTGTTGTCAGCATATCATAACGTCACCGTGGGAACCACGATCGAGCCCATCTCTTTGGCAGCTCTTCCATTATGTAATTGTATGTTTTCTTGTCAACATTTTTGATTTGGACAATAACTGATTAATATCTTCATGTTTGTATGACCTTGCAGCGCTTTGAAAAAGATTTATTATTATGACTTTTGCATGTCTTTGCTTTAAATTTTTCTCAAAGTGATAGCAACAGATACCATGGTGAGCTTCATGATAAATTTTTCTAATCCCATTTGCGATCGATTGGTTTCTATCTGATAAGAAAACCAGTTCACGACAGACTTGAATTGCTTTTCTCATTTCTCCGAAGAACCAAATGTATGCATCATTGTTTTCTGAATCTGCTACACCAAAAATGTGATGACCTAAAAGGTCATCTTATATAGAACTCAATTTTGCACTCTTTAGCCATAAAAAACCCATTTTTACCATCTTCGATTTGCGTGCACAGTCCAGGCGTATTTTCGGGAAGCTTTTATGTTGAAAGTTGATGAAAAAATAATTTTTGGCCTTAAAAATTAATTTTAGCTTACTTAGGTCAATATTTTGGGTACACGGACCCGGACCCGTATTTTGACGATCCTAGTGGGTCCGTATTGAAATATGGGACTTGAGCGTATACCCGGAATCGAATTCTGAGGTCCCTAACTCGAGATATGAACTTTTGTTAAAAATTGAAAGGCTGAAAATCTAATGATTTTAAGAATTTGGTTAATGTTCGATCTTGTTGGTATCGAGCCCGTATTTTAGTTCCGGATCCTGGTACATATCCAAAATAATATTTAAACCTTATCTATGAAAATTGGTGAGAAACGAAGCTGATTTGACGTGATTCGGACGTCCTGTTGTGAAAATAGGAATTTTGAAGTGTTCTTGAAAATTTCATGTGATTTGGTGCTAAATTCGTAGTTCTAGGTGTAATTTTGGCGATTTGATTGCACGATCAAGTTCGTATGATATTTTTAGACTTGTGTGCATGTTTGGTTTGGAGCCCCGAGGGCTCGGGTGAGTTTCGGATAGGCTACGGGTAGTTTGAAACTTAGAAATCTGGTTTGTTTTGCTGCTACAGGTGTCCTGATACTTTGTGCTTCGCGATCACAAAGGGGATTGGGCTGGGGAAATTTTTTTACTCTATGCGAATGCGGAGCACTGGGGAGATTTCTCTATGCGAATGCAACCTGTCTCACGCGAATGCGTAGCTTTAGCTGGGGCTCGCTTAGGAGATGAAGTAACTTTACGCGAACGCGAATCCAATCTCGCGAACGTGAAAGTTAGGGGGGATAGACCTTCGCGAACGCGTACAGTTACTCGGGATCGCATAGGCCCCTCACGCCTTTCTCTTTGCGAACGCGACAGTGTTCACGCGAGCGCGATGGACACTGTCGCCCAGTTCATAAATCAGTTCCAAAACGGGACTCAAGCCATTTCTTCAATTTTTCAAAAGCTAGAAGACTTAGGGGCAATCATCAAAAGACAATTTCTTCCCCAAAGTGTTGGTAATTAATTCCAAACCATTTTCCTTCCATTACCATTACATTTCATGAAACTTCAACCTAAAATCTAAGGTGTTCATGATAGAAATTAGGGATTTTTGAAGAATTGTGGGTTTTTTCAAATTGGGGATTTAGACCTCTATTTGGGGTCGGATTCCGAAACTAATTACATATTCGGGCTCGGGGGTGAATGGGTGAATAGGTTTTGGTCCGAACCTTGAGTTTTGACCAAGCGAGCCCGGGGTCGATTTTTGATTTTTTGACAAAAATGTTGGGAAACCTAAATTTATGTATTGAAATTGATTTCTTTAGTAATATTTGATGTTAATAAGTTAATTATAACTAGATACGAGTGGTTTGGAAGTGGAATCTAGAGGAAAAGCGGTGGTTGAACTTTGAATTTGGACTGTGGATCGAGGTAAGTGTTGTGTCTAACTTTGGCTTAAGGGATTAGGTATTAATTGAATATTTGCTACGTGTTTGGTTGTTGAGTACAATGTATAGGTGAGGTGACGAACACCTATGTGTTGTTGTTGCATCATAGCATGCTAGTGAGTCTTATCCTTGTAACTGTGGTATTCTTTAATCCTATTGTTCATGCTTAGCTAGCCATTCGTTATGTTGAGTATCTTTCATCATATTTTATGGAAATTTGGTATGTATTGAGTATTGGATCAAAGTTGAGGTTGGTATTGTGGTGCTAAATGTTGAAGTAAGGCTGATTTTTGATATTCCTATCTCTCCGTTGTTATTGTTCCTCGTTTTGGTGAGGGAGAGTGTAAAACACGAAGGTTGATGTTGTGAAAATGTTTGTGAGCGAGTGTTAATACACGAAGGGTGAGGTCGTGCCATGTTTTGGCGAGTGATAATGCACGAAGGGTGATGCCGTGTCATATTATGACAGAGTTAATGCACGAAGGGTGATGCCGTGCCGTTCTATTATTTCATATGGTGAGGTTGAGAGTAAAAGCACGAAGGGTGATGCCGTGCAGTTTTCTCCACCATTTTTACTTGTGTTATCTGTTCAAGGCATATTGATTGATCCCGTTTTTATCACTATTTTGATCCCTTATATTATGATCCCCTCAACATGTCCCCCTTCCCAATAATTCCTGTCTTATTTCTTTTATTACTATTATTGCTATATGTATGATTATACTGCACATGTTGTTTGTAGGTGTCTTGTCCTAGCCTCGTCACTACTTTGCCGAGGTTAGGCTCGACACTTACCAGTACATGGGATCGATTGTACTGATACTGCACTCTGCACTTCCTGTGCAGATTCTGGTGTCGGTTTGAGCTGATCCTGAGGCTAGTTGTTGACTTCATTATAAAGGAGACCCAAGGTAGATTTGCCGACGTCCGCAGAACCTGGAGTCCCTTTCTACCTGTTTCATTTTAAAGTTTCTTTGACTCGTAAACAGTTGTATTTTCTTTCAGCCAGATATTTGCAGTTAAATCATAGAAGTCCGTGAGTTGTGACACCAGATCATGGGTAGCTATGTTTAAATATTCAGATTTTGTCAGGAATTTTTGCTCTCTTATTAATTTGATATGTGTAAATTGTTGTTAATCGCTGTAAGATTTGAGATTTTTGCTTTTTGAGTCTCTAATGTTGGCTTGCCTGGCAAGTGAATGTTAGACGCCATCACGGTCCCGATGGTGGGAATTTTGGGTCGTGACAAGTTGATATCAGAGCACTAGGTTGCATAGGTCTCATAATTCACCGACAAGATTAGTAAAGTCTGGGGGATCGGTGCGGAGACGTCTGTACTTATCTCCTAGAGGATATAAAGTTAGGAACAAGTTTCACTTTTATTCAATAGTGTCGTGCGGTTTTATTTTTCTCAATACTAATTGAACTTTCCTATTCTTATTCTCTCGCAGATGGAGAGAAAGCGTACCGCTTCTTCAGCTGAGCAGCAGCCAGAGTCCCCAGCAACAGCTCCTACGAGGGGCAGGGGCCAAGGTCGAGGCTGTGCCACAAGCCGATGTAGGGGTAGGGCTCAGCCTAGGGGTCTAGCAGTAATTCCAGCCGTGGAGCCTCAGGTAGAGTTCGATGAGGAGTTTCCAGCTCATACTATTCTTGCTGGACCAGCTCAGGTTCCGGAGGGGTTTATTGCCACCCCAGTGCTTCAAGCTACCTTGGTCCGATTGGTGGGTCTTATAGAGAGTGTGGCCCAGACTGGCATATTCCCCATGGCACCAGCCATATCTTAGGCTGGAGGAGGATCCCAAACTCCTGCTACTCACACTCCAGAGCAGATGGTTCCCCAGTTTCAAACTCCAACAGCTCATCCAGCCGGAGTTATTCAGCTGGTTGCTGCGGTACAACCTGGTGATGGGTCAGCTATGCCTTCCGAGGATTTGTGGAGATTGGATAGGTTTACCAAGCTCTTTCCAGTTCATTTCAGTAGTGCTACTTCAGAGGATCCCCAGGAGTATCTTGACAGCTGTCACGAGGTATTTCAGAACATGGGTATATTGGAGACCAATGGGGTCGACTTTGCTGCTTTTCAGATGACTGGTTACGCCAAGAAATGGTGGAGGGATTATTTGTTGACTGGGCCAGCTGGGTCTCCTGCTCTTACTTGGGACCAGTTCTCACATCTCTTCTTAGAGAAGTTTCTGCCTATCATCTTGAGAGAGGAGCGCCGCCGTCAGTTCGAGCGTCTCCAGCAGGCAGCATGACTGTTACTCAGTATGAGACCTGTTTTGTGGATTTGGCCTATCATGCTATTATTTTGCTTCCTACAGAGAAAGAGAGAGAGAGAGAGAGAGAGAGAGAGAGAGAGTGAGGAGGTTTATTAAGGGACTTGCTCAGCCTATTAGATTGCAGATGGCTAAGGAGACTAGGAGCGAGATTTCTTTCTAGAATACGGCCAATGTCGCCAGGCGAGTCGAGATGGTTCTTGGACAGGGAGGTCAGGGGTCGGATAAGAGAACTCGTCGTTCCGGTGGATTCAACGGCGCCTTATCTGGAGACGGGGGTACTTATGGTAGAGGCCATCCTCCCAGGATATTTCAGCCAGCACTCCAGGCATCCCATGGTGCCCCAGGTGGTTCTGGCCCTTATATGCCTTATTCTGATCAGCCAGTCTGCAGTGCACCACCAACTCCTATCAGTGCACCTTATTTCCAGAGTTTTCAGGGTGGTTATTCAGGCCGATAGGGTCATTTTCACGGCCAGCATTCTCAGCAGCCGAGGTCTTGTTATACCTGTGGTGATCCGAGGCACATTGCTAGATTTTTACCTCGTGCGTCGAGTAGTTCACAACATCAGAGTTCTCGTGCCATGGTTCCGACACTATTAGCTGCACCGCCTGCTTAGCCGACTAGAGGCAAGGGTCAAATAGTTAGAGGTAGGGGCCAGATTGTTAGAGGTGAAGGTCAGGCCGTTAGAGGTGGAATCCCATCAGCTAGAGGTCGTCCCAGAGATATGGTTTATAGTGGTGGGTCCCAACCCCGATGTTATGCTTTTTCAGTCAGACCTGAGGCTGAGTCGTCTGATGCTGTTATTATAGGTATTGTTTCAGTTTGCAGTAGAGATACTTCAGTTCTATTTGATCAGGGGTCTACGTACTTCTATGTGTCATCTTATTTTGCTTCATATTTGGTTGTACCTCGTGATTCTTTGAGTGACTCTATATATGTGTCCACCCCTGTAGGGGATGCTATTGTTGTAGATCGTGTATATCCCTCGTGTATGGTCATTATTGAGAGTACTGAGACCAATGTAGATATTCTACTTCTCGATATGGTTGATTTCGACGTTATATTCGGCATGAATTGGCTGTCACCTTATCACGCTATTTTGGACTGTCATGCCAAGATGATGACCTTAGCCTTGCTGGGGTTGCCTCGATTAGAGTGGAGAGGGACTCCTGGTCATTCTTCCAGCAGGTTTATTTCTTATGTGAAGGCTCGAAGTATGGTCGAGAAGGGGTGTCTAGTCTATTTGGCTTATGTTCATGATTCTAGAACGGAGGGCTGATAACTTTTGGTTTATTTGATACTTATTCTGACACGGTTCATAAGGTCACAAAACAGACATAACCCGGAAGTGCCCTACCACTATGGCTCCCCCTTTTCTTTCATACGCTCGTCCTTCAGAAATACAGGGGAAAGATTGGGTTCAACTAAGCCCTTAACCCAAGATGAGGTGGAGCCTTAACCCGACACAAGAGGGGCCCTGTAGGATAGTGGGCTTAGTCATCCCAACATAGGTTGTTAACCAAAAGGGAGAAGTTCCCGTGAAAACAGAAAAAGACCTCCCCCTTAACCCCCCTTACTTGGCAGATTCACATTCGTAGGAAATGTCTGTTCTTTTGTCTCTTTCCCTCATCCTTCTATGTATTTTATGCCTGTTGTCCGTGAGTTTCCAGAGGTATTTCCTGCAGACCTGCCAGGCATGCCATCCGATAGGGATATCAATTTTTGTATTGATTTGGCTCCAGGCACTCATCCCATTTCCATTCCGCCATACCGGATGGGAGTTGAAAAAATTGAAGGAACGGTTGTAGGATTTGCTCGATAAGGGCTTCATTAGACCTAGTGTCTTGCCCTGGGGTGCACCAGTTCTGTTTGTGAAGAAGAAAGATGGGTCTGTGAGGATGTGTACATATTATCGACAGTTGAACAAAGTCACCATCAATAACAAGTATCCATTACCGAGGATTGATGATTTATTTGATCAGCTTCAGGGTGACAAGGTGTTTTCGAAGATGGATTTGAGATCTAGCTACCATCAGTTGAGGATTAGGGCATCCGACGTGCCTAAGACAGTTTTTCGGACGCGGTAGGGGAACTATAAGTTTCTAGTGATGTCCTTTGGGTTGACCAATGCCCCAACAACATTTATGGATTTGATGAATCGAGTGTTCAAGCTTTATTTGGATTCCTTTGTGATTGTGTTTATTGATGACATCTTGATATACTCCCGCAGTTGGGTGGAGCATGAGCAGCACCGTAGGATAGTGCTCCAGACTCTGAGGGACAGTCTGTTGTACGTTAAATTTTCAAAGTGCGAGTTTTGGTTGGGTTTAGTCGCTTTCTTGGGACATTTTGTATTAGTAGAAGGAATTCAGGTAGATCCTAAGTAGATTGAGGCAGTCAAGAACTGGCCTAGACCCACTTCAGCCACGGGGATCAGGAGCTTCTTGGGTTTGGCGGGTTATTACCGTCGATTTATGGAGGAGTTTTCATCTATAGCAACCACGTTGACCCAGAAGGGTGCCCCGTTCAGGTGGTCGGACGAGTGTGAGGTGAGATTTTAGAAGCTCAAGACAGCTTTGACTACAACACTGGTGTTGGTGTTACCATCAAGTTCATGATCTTACACGGTATATTCTGATGCCTCCCTTGTTGGGCTCGAAGCAGTAATGATGCAGGAGTGTGATTGTATATGCGTTTAGGCAGTTGAAGGTTCATGAGAAGAATTACCTTGTCCTTGATTTAGAGGTGGCAGCCATTGCTCATGCGCTGAAGATTTGGAGGCATTATCTTTATGGCGTGTCGTGTGAGGTTTTCACGGATCATCGCAACCTTCAGTATTTGTTCAAGCAAAAGGATCTCAATTTGAGGCAGAGGAGGTGGTTGGAGCTATTAAAAGAGTATGATATCACCATCTTGTATCATCTGGGGAAGGCCAATGTGGTGGCCGACGCATTGATTAGGAAGGCAATGAGTATGGGCAGCCATGTATTCATTCTAGTCGGTGAGAGGCCGCTAGCTTCAGATTTTCAGACTTTAGCCAACCAGTTTGTGAGGTTGGATATTTTAGAGCCCAACCGTGTTCTTGCTTGCACCGTCGCTCAGTCTTCCTTGTTTGAGTGTATCAGATATAGGTAGTATGATGACCCTTATTTGTTGGTCCTTAGGGACACAGTACGACACGGTGGTGCCAAGCAGTTTACTGTTGGAGATGATGGAGTTTTGAGGATGCAGGGTCGCGTGTGTGTGCCTAACGTTGATGGGCTTCGTGAGTTAATCCTTGAGGAGGCACACAGTTTTCGGTATTTTATTCACCCGGGCGCCGCCAAGATGTATCAGGACTTGCGGTAGTATTATTGGTGGAGGAGGATGAAGAAGGATATAGTTGCTTATGTAGCTCGGTGCCTGAATTGTCAACGGGTGGAGTATGAGCATCAGAGACCCGGTGGTTTGCTTCAGTAGAAAGAGATTTTTGAGTGGAAGTGGGAGTGTATCACTATGGACTTTGTTGTTGGACTCCCACGGACTCAGAGGAAGTTCGATGTCATTTGTGTCATATTGGATATGCTGACTAAGTCAACACACTTCATTCCTGTGGCAGTTACCTATTCTTCGGAGCGGTTGGCAGAGATGTATATTTGCGAGATCGTTCGCCTTCACGATGTGCTCGTGTCTATTATTTCTGATTGAGGTACGCAGTTTACCTCGCACTTCTGGAGGGCAGTACGTGAGTTGGGTACGCGGGTTGAGTTGAGCACAAAATTCCATCCTCAGACGAACGGGCAGTCTGAGCGTGCTATTCAGATCCTAGAGGATTTTCTTCGCACTTGTGTTATTGACTTCAGATCTTGGAGGACCGTGTTACAACAAAAACTACTAGTCGAGTATTCAGATGGATCCCTATGAGGAATTATATGGTAAGCGGTGCCGATCGCCAGTTGGGTGGTTTAAGTCGGGGAGGCTCGGTTGTTGGGTACGGATTTAGTACAGGAGGCCTTGAACATGGTCAAGATTATACAAGATTGACTTTGCACAGCTCAGTCTAGGAAAACGAGTTATGCCGACCGTAGAGTTCGTGATGTGGTATTCATGGTCGGGGAGAGAGTGTTGCTGCGAGTGTCACCCATGAAGGGTGTCATGAGGTTTGGAAAGAAGGGAAAGTTGAGCCTTAGATATATCGGGCCTTTTGAGATTCTCGAAAGAGTGGGAGAGGTGGCTTATAGACTTGTGGTGCCTCCGGGGTTATCAGTAGTTCATCCAGTATTCCATGTGTCCATGCTCCGGAAGTATCATGTGACCCTTCCCACGTGTTATATTTCAGCTATGTCCAGTTGGGCAAGGATTTGACTTATTAGGAGGAGCCGGTGGCAGGTTCGTCAGTTGAGATCAAAGAGTTATGCTTCAGTTAGAGTGCATTGGAGAGGTCAGCCCGTTAAGGCAACTACTTGGGAGTCCGAGTCGAACATGTGGAGTAAATATCCCCACCTTTTTACCAGTTCAGGTACTTTTCTATGTCCGCTCGAGGACAAACAATTGATTTAGAGGTGGGATATCTTATGTTTTTAAAACTCAATTATGCGCTCTTTAGCCCCAAAAATCTCATTTTACCCTCCTCAATTTGGTGCGCAGTCCGAGCGTGCTTTCGGAAATCTTTTACGTTGAAAGTTGATGAAAATAATAAATTTTGGCCTTAAAAATTGATTTTAGCCGACTCCGGTCAACGTTTTAGGTAAACGGACCCAGATGCGTGTTTTGACGGTCCCGGTGGGTCTGTATTGAAATATGTGACCTGAGCGTATACCCGAAATCAAATTCCGAGGTCCCTAGCTCGAGATATGAATTTTTGTTAAAAATTGAAAGGCTGAAAATCTAAAAATCTAATGATTTTAAGAATTTGGTTAATGTTTGATCTTGTTGGTATCGGGCCCGTATTTTGGTTCCAGAGCCCGGGGCTGATCCAAAATAATATTTAAACCTTATCTATGAAAATTGGTGGTAAACGGAGCTGATTGATGTGATTCAGACGTCCGGTTGTGAAATAAGAATTTTAAAGTGTTCTTGAAAATTTCATGTGATTTGGTGCTAAATTCGTAATTCTAGGTGTTATTTTGGCGATTTGATCGCACGAGCAAGTTCATATGATATTATTAGACTTGTGTGCATGTTTGGTTTGGAGCCCCGAGGTCACGGGTGAGTTTCAGATAGGCTGCGGGTAGTTTGAAACCTAGAAATCTGGTTTGTTTTGCTGCTACAGGTGTCCTGATACTCTGTGCTTCGCGATCGCGAAGCCACTCACGTGATCGCGAAGGGGATTGGGCTGGGGAAGGATTTTACTCTATGCGAACTCGGAGCACTAGGGGGATTGCTCTAGGCGAATGCTACCCGTCTCACGCGAACGCGTAGCTTTAGGTGGGGCTCGATTGGGAGATGAAGTAACTTTACGCGAACGCGAATCCAATCTCGCGAACGCGAAGGTCAGGGGGGATAGACCTACGCGAATGCGTTTAGTTACTCGCGATCGCATAGGCCCCTCAGGCCCTGCTCTTTGCGAATGCGATGAACACTGTCACCCAGTTCATAAAACAGTCTCAAAATGGGACTCAAGCCATTTCTTCAATTTTTCAAAATCTGGAAGACCTAGTAGAGTCTGGGGGATCGGTACGGAGACGTCTGTACTTATCTCCTAGAGTCTATAAAGTTAGGAACAAGTTTCACTTTTATTCAACTCTGTCGTGCGATTTTGTTTTTCTCAATACTAATTGAACTTTCCTATTCTTATTCTCTCGCATATGGCGAGAATGTGTACCGCTTGTTCAGCTGAGCAACAGCCAGAGTCCCCAGTAGCATCTCCTACGAGGGACAGGGGTCGAGGCCGAGGCCGTGTCAAAGGCCGAGGTAGGGGTATGGCTCAGCCTAGGGCCCGAGTGTATTGGTAAAAATGGACATTACACGTGTAATATATTGGATGAAAAAGCAATATACGTGGGGCAATGGAAGAGAGACAGCTGGATGAAAGCTTAGAAAGAGGTACGGAACAAAGAGGTACGGGGTAAACACCCACGAGATAATTAGAAGCGGAAGCTCCAGTCTAATTGAGGAGTTGAAGAGACACCGTCAGAATGAACCAGGGCAGAATAAAGGGGAGATTCATATATCTTCAATCAATGAGCTAAACATACAGAATCTTCACGCAACAATTACAATTACCTATAGTAACGTTACATTAATGATATAAATATTCATTAATGCTCAATCATTAAGAAGAGTAGACGTTAAATTAAGAAATTCCCTATAAAAGGGAGTAAGATCTCACTTGTAGACACACGTTCGAACCACTACTAAAATATATTTACATTTCTGTGCACTTATTATTTTCCTATTTTACAAGTCTAATTTATATTATTGTTCTTGGTTATCAGAAGCCCGAGTACTTCTTAAAATAACTTTGACTAAGAATCCGGTTCTTTGGTTAAACAAATTGGTTCCCTTACCGGGAATCTGATAATCCTTTTTTGCATTCCTAAGTTATCTTTACTGAATCATGTCAAACACCAACGACAACAACCAACAGGCAACTGGAACTCCAATTCCATCGCCTCAGCGAACCCCACGAGGTTCAAGAGACAATTCCCCGGAAAGATCCACAACTCACAACAATGACCAGATTAGAAATGAACAAACAGGAGAGCAAGACATTGTGAATCAAATAGTTGCTGAATATGTGAATGAATTTATTCAAGATTTCGTGAGGGGGCTACCAACTATACCACATGCGCCTCCTCCAAACAACACCGCAACTGTGGAAAATCCACAATCTGGATTAGCTAATTCTGGAAGTAGAGGCACTCCAAACGAATCCCTCGAAGGGAGACCAGTTATGACTAATAATTCAGATTTACAATCTTTATTACTAACCTTCCAGAAACATGTGAAGGAACAAAATGATCGTATCGAACAAAATTCCTAGCGTGCCACCTGTCATCAAGGGGATTGATATTGATAAATACTCTCAACAACCATGGAATACAAGTGCATGACCTTTGCCGATTCCCAAAAAATTTAAAATGCCCGATATACCAAAATATGACGGAACAACTGATCCACGTGACCATGTTAGTGCATTCACCACGGGAGTAAAAGGCAACGATTTAACTAAGCAGGAAATCGAGTCTGTGCTGGTCAAAAAATTTGGAGAAACGCTTACCAAAGGAGCACTAACGTGGTATTCTCTCTTACCCAAAAATTCTATTGATTCTTTTGCTGAGCTTGCAGATTCGTTTATAAAAGCACATTCCGGTGCACAAAAGTGGAGAAATAATGGAGGACATATTCAAAGTAAAACAGGGAGATACATAATTGCTTCGTGAATTTGTAGACAGGTTTCAACGGGAAAGGATGTTGTTACCAAGAGTACTTGACAACTGGGCAACTATGGCGTTTGCGAGAAATCTAAATGAAAAAAGCTCTGAAGCCACGATGAGACTCAAAGAAATTCTACGAGAATTCCCAGCTACGACGTGGAATGCTGTTTATAATAGGTACAACACCAAATTGCGAATTGAAGAGGATAC
Organism: Nicotiana paniculata; assembly: GCA_005239505.1. Classification (NCBI taxonomy): domain Eukaryota; kingdom Viridiplantae; phylum Streptophyta; class Magnoliopsida; order Solanales; family Solanaceae; genus Nicotiana; species Nicotiana paniculata. The sequence goes on from MDKI01259629.1 coordinate 12,956, forward strand.
TATAGCTCAATCAAAAGGAGAAGACAGAACAAGCTCTAGGCGCTCAGAATCAGAGAGGAGAACTGGCAAAAATAGGTACGAGCCATATATGGGACCTTCGAGACGATAAACTCGTTCCAAATTTGAAAACACACGGCCTGATCACAGACCGTCAAACATAGATTCAAGTTCATCATCATCAATATACAGAAAATATCGAGATGAACGAAATAGAGGTAATAACACGTATGCAAGAATTGGAGATTATAACTTCAATGTAAGTACTTCAGATTTAATTACAGTATTAAGAAATATGGGTGATAAAGTTCAATGGCCCAAAGAGATGAGATCAAATCCAAATAGAAGGAACCCAGACTTCTGGTGTGAATTTCACAACGACCACGGGCACAGAACATCAGAATGTAGGTTACTGCAATGTGAGGTAGAACACTTATTAAAACAGGGCTATCTAACTGAATTGCTTAGTGAAAAAGGTAAGCATGCATATATGAAGAACACGCAGGAGCCCCCAAAACCACCGTCTCCAAAGAGAACATTAAATGTGATAAACGGAGGAGAGGAGGTTAATGGCGTGACCTATACCTCAGCAAAAAAGACAACGAAGTTCACAATAACCCACGGGAAATAGACCTGTGAAACCTTGGAGGCTGATAGCATAACATTTGACGATGCAGATGCAGATGGGTTATTGATCCCACATAACAACGCACTGGTAATATCTTTACTTATACATGACACTAACGTGAGAAGAGTATTGATTGATCCAGGTATTTCAGTTAACATCATTCTACTAAGAGTGGTGGAGGAGATGCTAATGGGAGACCATGTAATTCCAAAAGCACGTTCCTTATCCGGATTTGATAATTCTACTGTCATAACAAAGGGAGAAATTACATTGAGTACTTATGCAGAAGGCGTCGTCAAAGAAACAAAATTTCAAGTTATTGATAGATACATGGCCTATAATGTAATTATGGGAAGACCATGGATTCATGACATGGATGCAGTGCCATCCACTCTACACCAAGTTATCAAATTCCCTTCAAAATGGGGAATTAAGCAGATTTGAGGTGATCAACAAATTTTGAGGAATATCAATTCAGTAATGCACTCGAATAAAGAAGAAGCGGATGAAGAAATAAAAGATGCGGGAGCAACTCAAACAGGTATGGGAACAAACGATAAAGACACTGTGAATCAAATCACCACGGAGATCGCATCAAAACATAAGGACGTGGATTCCAGGCCCGATGTTATTCGAGAACTAGAAGAGAATGAAAACATAAAGACAACTACTGAAGAACTTGAAGTTGTTCCACTATTCAAAAATAAGCCTGAACAAAACATACACATAGGAGCAAGGCTAAGCCCGACCAGAAGAGGTAAGTTAATTGAATACTTGAAATCTAATGTAGATTGTTTTTCCTGGTCCCATTCAGATATGACTGGTATACCCCCAGAGGTGTAACTCATAAACTGAATGAAGACCCATCATTCGTACCTATCATGCAAAAGAAAAGGAAGCAGGGGTCATTCAAGAATAAAATGATCGATGAAGAGGTACAAAAACTCTTAAAAATCGGTTCAATACGCGAGGTAAAATATCCCGATTGGTTAGCTAATACTGTAGTAGTGCCTAAAAATAACGTTAAATGGAGAGTATGCATAGATTACACTGATTTAAACAAAGCATGCCCAAAGGGTTCATTTGCTTTACCACACATAGGTCAAATGATTGATGCCACTGCAGGTCATGAATTGTTAAGCTTTCTAGATGCACATTCTGGTTACAATCAGATAAAAATGGACCCCTCAGATGTAGAAAAAACTTCCTTTATTACAAACAGGGGGACTTATTGTTACAAAGTCATGCCTTTTGGCTTGAAAAATGCTGGAGCCACGTATCAAAGGCCAGTGACCAAGATGTTCCAGGAACATCTGGGGAAGAAAATGGAGGTATACATTGATGACATGTTGGTGAAGTCAACACAGGCTGAAGACCCCTTCCAATATATTTCAGCTACATTCGAAATCCTCCGCAAGTATAACATGAAACTAAATCCGAAAAAGTGCGCCTTTGGCGTCGAATCAGGTAAGTTTTTAGGTTTTCTCGTATCAAATAGAGGCATTGAAGTAAATTATGCTCAAATTAAAGCTATTGAAGAAATACCTGATATAATCACAAGCAAAAAATAAGTTCAAAGGCTGACAGGTAGGATCGCAACTTTAGGAAGATTCATTTCAAGATCTTCAGAGAAGAGTTTCAAATTCTTCTCAGTACTAAAGAAGCAGAACTGACAGGTAGGATCGCAGCTTTAGGAAGATTCATTTCAATATCTTCAGAGAAGAGTTTCAAATTATTCTCAGTACTAAAGAAGCAGAATCAGTTCGAATGGACCGAAGAATGCCAGCAGGCCCTCAAAAACTTGAAGGCCTACCTATCAAATCCCCTACTATTATCCAAACCAAAGGAAGGGGAAAGACTGTATATTTATCTTGTTGTTGCAGAAATAGCTGTGAGTGCAGTCCTGGTAAGGGAAGATAAAGTAAGCAATCTCCCATTTACTATGTAAGTAAATCCTTACTGGATGCTGAAACTAGATACCCCATCTAGAAAAATTAGCCTTGGCTCTAGTCATGACAACTAGGAAGTTAAGACCATACTTTCAGTGTCATCCAATTGATGTTGTAACTTCATATCCTTTAAGAAATATCCTGCATAAACAGGAACTGTCAGGTAGATTGGCTAAATGGGCAATAGAAATAAGCGAATACAACCTCATTTATCAACCTCAGACAACAATAATGTAACGACCCGACCGGTCCTTTTGTGCTCTAGCGCGTCGTTCAGCGGGTTGAAGTCGTGAGCAGCTCCGTTTCAGGTATTATGACCCGTGGGCGTGGTCGGATATGAATTCCAGGAAGTTTAGAATTGAATTGGAAATCAAAAAAAATTCTCATTTCAGAAGCCTTAAGTTGGAGAAATCAACTAAGATTGGAATTTTGAGTAAACGATCTCCGAATAAGGATTTGAAGGTTCCAACAGGTTCGTATGATGGTTTTGGACTTGGGTGTATGTCCGGACCAGCTCTTGGATAACCCGGGAGCGTTTCAGCGTATGTTGTGGAACTCAACATTTTTGAAGGATTTCATGAATTTGGGGTTGGAGTGCATATCAGTGAGATTGATGTCCGTTTGGAGTTCGAGTTTGAGAATAGCTCCGTATGGTGATTCTGGAATTGGGAGCGCGATCGGAAGTGAATTTGGATGTCCGTAGGTCATTTTGGAGTCATTTGGCTAAAGATAGAACTTTGAAGGTTTTTGGGAAATCCGGTCGGAAGTGGAAGTTATGATATCAAGGTTGGAATGCGATTCCGAAAGTTGGAACAGGTCCGTAATGTTGAATATGGCTTGTGCGCAAAATTTGAGGTCAATCGAGCATGATTTGATAGGTTTCGTCATCGGATGTAGAAGTCCAAAATTCTAAGTTCTTAAGGAATTGGATTTGAGTGCAATTCGTGTTTTCGGCGTCGTTTGATGTGATTTAAGGGCTCGAGAAAGTCCGTCTCATGTTTCACTACAGGTTGGTATAATTGGACGGGTCCCGGGGGCCTCAGATGGATTCCGGGTGGTTAACAAATCAAAGTTGGAGTTAACAAGGGCTAGTTTCTGCTATCATCTAGTGTAACCGCACCTGCGAGGAATTGGCCGCAGGTGTGGAGCCGCAGGTGCGGCAAGGGAGCCGCGGGTGCGAGATTCTGGGTCTGGAGATAAGGGAACGCAGGTGCGGGTGTTTGATCGCACCTGCGGTATCGCAGGTGCGAAGAAGGATAGGCGATTTCTGGAGAGCTTTTTAAGGGGGATTTCACCAAGCTTCAAGAGGTAAGTTGTTCTACTTGGTTCTAAGGTCAAATACAAGATATTGCATGGAATTTTGAGTATGAAATTGGTAGAAAAATTTGTGAACTTTGAAGAAACCTAGAATATGGAAAATTTGGATTGTTAACCACGAATTGAGCATGAATATTGTAACGAATTATATATTTGAGTTAGTAAGGCTATGGGTAGAATGTATCTTAGAGAATTTTAGATTTCCGGGCACGTGGGCCCGAGGGAATTTTGGTCATTTATCCGAGCGGGGTTGGGAAAGTATATAACCTGAATTTGTTGTGATTATTAGGATAAATTTTCATTGCTTTGTCATTTACGTGGTAGTTTCGGAGCGTTATGCGTCCGTTGGAGTCATCGGAAGGGCTTGGAGGTCGGTGTCGGTATTTCGGAGTGAGGTAAGTCTCCTTTCTAACTTCGTGAGGCGAAATCGTCCCCCTAGGTGAATTAATTTAGTATATGTTATTATCTTTGGGGGCTACGTACGCACGAGGTGACGAGAGTCCATGCTTAGCTACTAATATGCTTATGTCCGGGTAGTCTAGGACCCACTAGCATGCTTATGTGTGTACATGTAACCCTGCCTGTATCATTGAACTGTTAATATGACCGAAAACGTAATTAAATGTTTAAAAGAAAGCTGGAGTTCATATTGTTATCCTTCTAGAGAGAATTTGTTTCCGCTGTAAATATATGTGTACCTGGATTAGGTTGTATCGAGGGATACCATTAAATTTGACAAATGAGTTTCAAAAACAAATGATTTCGAAACCTACGTTTCATGCTTCTTTTAATATGAATTTTACTATCTTCCATGAGAAAACTATTTTCCTTACTAAAAAATAGATTTAAATGTGTGGAAATGTGTCAGCACTCGAGTCGCAGGCATGATTCATGATCGAGGGGAGATTTATGTTAATTATATATATATATGAGTCAGCACACGAGTCGCAGGTATGATTCGCGATCGTGGGGAGCTTTATATTTAGTATATCGAGTCAGCACACGAGTCACAGGTATGATGCACGGCCGTAGGTCAGCTTATTATTATCGAGTCAGCACACGAGTCACAGGTATAATGCGTGATCGTGGGTCAGCTTATCATTATCGAGTCAACACACGAGTCGCAGGTACGATGCACGATCGTGGGTTAGCTTATTATATCGAGTCAGCACGCGAGTCGCAGGTATGATTCGCGATCGTGGGTTAGCTTATGACCTCAGTCCCTATGACCACCCTTATGACTTTGGCCGGTCGTCTTGACCTGGTATGTGTATGATCACTTGAGTTATGAGTCACTTATAACTGGAGTGTCATTTGTTAAGAGGAGATTTTAGCACTTTGCTGTTCCTTTTTTTCCAGTTATTATCTGGATTCCGTTATTTGCTATGTACTTGTTGCTCACTGTCTTCCATGTCTATTGTATTTCATCATATTCTGTCACACGTTGTATTGTCGGACCTTAGTAAGAGTCTAATTTTCCCCCTCGTCACTACCTCTCTGAAGTTAGACAGGCGACTTACTGGGTACATGTTGTTTTTGTACTCATGCTGCACTTGCTGTGCATTTTATTGCACAGGTACCTTCATAGCAAAGTGGAGGATTCGGAGGCTTAGGCGAGCTGCACCATCCGGAGGCAATCCGCAGTTGGCAGAGTCACCTTCATACTGTATTTATTCATTTTTAAATTTCCTAGTCCAATTGTATTTCGAACAAGCTTGAAGTGATTGTATAACTACTTAGAAATTGCTCATGTACTTGTGACACCGGGTTCTAGGGACGTGTTGGGATTTACTTCATTAAATTAAATTGATGTGCTGTCATATTTAAGTTTACTAAAATTTATTTGTTTGATTATGAGATGTAAAAGAAAGTAACGATTTCGAAAATTTTAAAAACTGGAAAGTTATTTCAATTAATTAATGTTTTGGCTTGCCTGACCTTGTGTCCGGCACCATCACGGCCTTAAGGATTTTGGGTCGTGACAACGTGGTATAAAATCTCTAGGTTCCCGTAGGTCTCACGAGTCATGAGCAAGTCTAGTAGAGTCTTGCGGATCGGTACAGAGACGTCTGTACTTATATTCGAGAGGCTACAGGGCTGTTAGGAGTACTTCCCTTCTTGATTCTTCATCGTGCGAGTTGATTTCTTTGAGGCTTATGCCTATGTTCATTCCTACTCAATATTACGCGTCGCGAAGCGCTTGATGGATCAGGAATTTGAGAAATGGGAATGGTGCTACACATGTAATTCGAGATACTTCTATGTGTAGATGGTCGTGGTTGTTGTTATGGCCCTGTGAAAGGGTAATATGTCATTTCAGATCAGTAGCTGTGTTTCTTGAAGCCTTAAGGCTGTGCTCAGGTAGTGATGATGGTTGCAATTGATTGTCGCGCGGTGTCGTTACGGTAATAGAACGTTTGCCCGTGTGTTGGGAAAGATGAATGGTTGAAGGGAGGTCTTCTCAGAGTGTGGTTTCGAGATTTCAGTGTTTTAGTTCCGGCAGAGTATTGAGAGAAAGTATTGTGGTCGCAGAGAGCGTGCATTTCAGCATCGCTTGGAGGTGTCAGCAGGTGATTTCTTCAGGTGGGTTGTCTTCTGGGGAAAGGTTAGCAATGGCGGGGTTGGCAGGTTCTGTGAGGGGTCCTAGTGGCTAGTTGGTAGGAGATAGAATGTATGAATGATTCTAGGGAATTCGAGTATTTAGAGAGTGCTAGCAAGAGAATTTGGAAGATTGGGATGGTTTGGCTGAGCAAGATCGTGTTATCAAAGGAAGAAGGATCTCAGCTGGGTCTAGAGTGGTGCTAGGAGTGGCTTCGGGCTAAGTGGGGGAGTTCCACCATCTGCAGTAGGGCCGTAGGGTTGTCTTCTCATAGGTTTGCGAATTATCGGCGTGTAGGCAAGTTATTTCAGCTAAGGGAGAGGAGTAAAATGGTATTTGTGCGTAGGATTTGTGCAAAAGTTGGTCCTGTCAGGTCAGGGTTAGTCTTTGAAAGATTCAAATTTTGCTCAAGGCATGGGCGAGTTGTAAGGATAGTGACTCAGTCTCGTGTTCATTGAGACTGGGAGATTTAAAGGTGTTCCTGTGCTAGGAGAGCCTTGGGGGTTGATTTTATTCAGGGCCAGTCAGAGTGGGTGACTCTCAATAGCAGTCCTAACGAGTTCAAAAGTTAAATAATGCGGCGATTAAGGATTTCAGGCAGCAGTATGATCGAGAATCGAGCTTTTGCAGAGTAATCTCTGAGAGAAATGAGGACGGTTGGAATGTTCTATGATATGCTTCAGTATACAAGATGATATTGGAGGAGAGAGAGAAATAGACTCCGGATTGAAGAAAAAAATTATCAGAAGGGTATGAGACAGATTGCGGGATTTGGGCAGCGTAGTCTCATAAATCAAGGTCACTCGGGATGAGTGAGGGTTGAGTTGCTATGGGTTGAAGGAAGTTGTTATTATTACGTAGGCAATTGGATATGATTAAAAGAAGATATATTGATTAGCCATGGTTGAACTGGCACATTTTCGGCTCCCATGAAATGTTTAGCAATGCTGTAAATCAGCGTAGCTGTAGCATCTTCGACTCCTACTTCGGTAGTAGTAGTCATGCCTTCTTCAGTTTTGACAACTGTCTTGTTTGCTACTGCATTTTGAATGTCAGCTTTGTTTTGATCTGTGAGATAATTGTCCCACCAATTTTTAAGAGTGCCGGTAAAGACTACTATTAACCAGTTAGCAGCTTGCTTATCTGTGGCATTCTTCCATTTATAAGTTGTGACATTCATGACCATGGTGCTTTGTATTGATCTTAAGCTAAAGAAACAACTTAAGAAAGATAAAAAACTATCTTCCTCAGAACTTGGCAGTTTCTGTCAAGATTTTGGATTCCCTATTCTCAAGCCACCCTCTGCTAAGAAGGTTTCTAAAAGAGAAAGAGCTAGAGGATCAACCTATCGCAAGAAATCCTCTAGAAGGAAAGATTCTTCTAAACCAAAGAAGAAGTTTAAAAGGAAAACTTCTCGAGATTCTTCTTCTGAAGAAAAATGTTGGACGTGTGGCAAGAAAGGCCACAAATCTCCGGATTGTCCGAGGAACAAGAAGAAGAAAAAGAAAATCAATCTCCTTGAAGTTGACGATGAAACTAAACAAAAACTCTTATCTATATTAGAAGAAGAAGAATCATACACTGATCACTCCTCTGAGAGTGAAGCCAGCGATGACGAGTTTCTTAACATCGCCCAAGACTCAGACTCTGAAGAAAGTAGTTCAGAATGTAATTGTAATGGAGATTTTTTGTCTATATGACAATAAGTCAATAAGAGTTATCTCTGAAAGTTCAGCAGAAACTTTATTTGCTACTATAAAGCACATCAAGGATGAATATGCTCGAAATAAGTATCTGTTAGAATTACAAAGACTAGTTGTCCGTCAAAAGGAAGAAACGACTAAAATAACTCCTTTTAGCATGAAGCAAATTATGAACAGATGTGACAAAAAGAAGGAAGAACCTTCCATCAGTGAGCTTCGTTCAGAAGTTAATCTTCTAAAAGAAGAAGTCAGAGAAGTTAAATCTAGACTTCACAAGATTGAGTTAGATGCCCTTACTGATCAAATTCTCAAAGGAACTGAAGGGTTATCTAAAGGAACTGGCTCATTCTGATAATGAAGATAGAAATTCAGAAGATGAAACTTTATCTCCCAGGTATGAATCTGAGGTAGGTGTTAAAATGATTACTAAAATCAGGCCTCAGAGTTCTCACATACTTATTAAATTAGTTATTAATAATGATTTTGTCCTTAACACAATTACTTTGTTAGATAGTGGTGCAGATAGAAATTGCATTATTGAGGGATTAATTCCTACCAAATACCTGCAAAAGGGATCTACTAGATTATACAGTGCTACTGGTGAGCATATCCTTATAAATTATAAATTATCCAATGCCCATATTTGCAAAGATGGTATTTGTCTTTCTAATGATTTTGTAACAAAAAACATTAATGAATAAATTATTCTTGGAATCCCTTTTATCACTCAGATAAAACCTTATATTTCAGATTTTGATTCTATAAGAACAAAGATTTTGGGAAAAGAAATTTCATTCACTTTTATCAAAGTAAATTTTTGCATAAACAAACTGCTTTTAAGATAAATCAAATTTGTTTTCTCAAAGAAGAAATAAAATTAGAAAAATTGAGCAAATTTTAAAAACCCCGGGAATGGTAACTAAGATTGCCAATCTCCAGCAAACTTTTGAAAAAGAAATTTGCTTTGATTTTCCAAATGCTTTTTGGGCTCGTAAAGCTCATACTGTTGATTTACCATATATTGATGGATTCAATGAAAAGGCCGTTTCAACAAAATCTAGGCCCATTCAAATGAACCATGAATTAATGGAAATTTGTAAGAAAGAAATTAACACCCTTTTGGCTAATAAAATTATTAGACCTTCTAAATCCCCTTGGAGCTGTTCAGCCTTTTATGTTAACAATGCAGCAGAGAAAGAACGAGGATCTCCTAGACTTGTTATTAACTACAAACTTTTAAACACAACTTTGAAATGGATTCGTTATCCGATTCCCAACAAAAGGGATCTTTAAAAAGAACTTTTAAAGCTAATGTTTACAGTAAATTTGACATGAAATCAGGTTTCTGGAAAATCCAAATTTCCGAAAAAGATAACTATAAAACTGCTTTCAATGTCCCGTTTGGACAATATGAATTGAATGTTATGCCTTTTGGGCTTAAGAATGCCCCTCTGAATTTCAAAACATTATGAATTCTATTTTTAACCATATTAGCCATATATCAATTGTTTATATTGATGATGTATTAATATTTTCTGAGGATATAGACTCTCATTTTAAACATCTAAATATTTTATTTAAAGTTATTAAGCACAATGGCCTTGTCGTTAGTTCTAAGAAAATTAAATTATTTCAAACAAAATTTGATTTTTAGGACATGATTTATATCAAGGTACCTATAAACCTATTTGCAGAGCCATCGAGTTTTCTGAAAATTTTTCTAATATTATTACTGACAAAACTCAGTTGCAAAGGTTCTTAGGAAGCCTTAATTATGTTGCAGATTTTATTCCTAAAGTTAGACAAATTTGCAAACCTTTATATGACAGACTTAAAAAGAGTCATGTTCCTTGGAGTAAGGAACAAACAAATGCTGTTATTATGATTAAAACCATGGTCAAGAACCTCCCTTGCTTGGGTATTTCTAACCCTGATTGTTTTATGATTGTTGAGAGTGATGCATCTGATAAAGGTTATGGTGGTATTCTTAAACAAAGAAAAACCCCAAAATCATCAGAACAATTAGTTCGTTATACTTCTGGAATCTGGAATTCTGCGCAGAAAAACTATAGTACTGTTAAGAAAGAGATTCTTTCTATAGTTCTCTGTATTGCTAAGTTTCAAGATGATTTAATTAATAAAGAATTCTTGCTTAGAGTAGATTGTAAATCTGCTAAAGACATTTTGCAAAAGGATGTTAAAAATCTTGTTTCTAAACAGATATTTGCAAGATGGCAAGCCTTATTATCCAGCTTTGATTTTCAGATTGAATTCCTCAAAGGAGAAAATAATTGTCTTCCAGATTTTCTAACTCGTGAATTATTGCAGGGAAAAACATGAGGCCTACAGGAAGGTAAAGCTCCAGCGGTCCCTTTAAAGGGAATAATAAAGGAAAACAGGTGGCTGAAACAGCCAAACCCTTTGCTATCCGGCTATCAGTGAATAGCCATAATCAATATTCGGCTCTAGGAAGCTTATCTCCGATAAATCCAAAGTTCAGTATAACCCCTTTTCCACCGTTTCCAAATAGTGCATCTTCTTCAAATCTTTTGGTTCTAAAGAAACCATTTGCAAAAGAATCTGAGCCATGCTCCCATTCTCCTTCTGGAATGCCTAGATATTCCTCACCCCAA
>ML325739.1:4891-15097 GCA_005239505.1 Nicotiana paniculata
ATATTCATAAGAATAAATTCTAAAATAAATTGCATAGTTGAATTACAGAGTAATGAAATAAGGAGATAAAAATCAGTGTTTCTGCTTTGCTTAATAGTAATCCACAGGCTTTTCTTCACTTTAATGGCTTATCCCCTCAAGTTGTGTTTTTGGGTCTATTTATATGTTTGGGATAAACCCTAAACATGTAGGAGACTTCTATTCAAACCGGGAAACACTTAAAATCTTCAAAAACTCGAAGTTGACCAGACCAGGGACCTGGCTTTATGGCCCAAACGCCTGGATAAAGCCAGGCCAGGCCTGGCCTTAAGGCTCAAACGCCGGGCTATATCCCGGTGCACTCCTCTTCCCCTCTTGAGCGTATTTTCGACATTTTTGCATCCATTTAGCTCGGGTTACATCTTCAATTCACCTACACATGAAATAGACTCCATTACGCACATAGAAAGTGTATTTTTATCATTCACGCACATAAAATGTAAGGCATAGAACGTGTTAAACCATGAATTCTAGCCACACATCAGTTATGCAATAAATCTGTCTTTGTGTTATCACTTAGATCATGCTTAGGATCTGAACCTAAATCTGGACCTTAACTGTGTATGAGTCATGTTGTTTATGTGTACTATATATGTAGGTATACTTGAGCCCCTTAATTGTTTTCCATGTTCTTCCCTTATGTGCAGTCCTACCTGTTTTGTTATCTGTCGCCCTAGAATTTTTACCTTTAGAACCTGAGGGTCTGCCTAGAACCTCCCTTATAGGATAGAAGTCCTAAATTCCTCCGGGACTGATAGGAAGGGACAGGTAACAGAATGCAATAGAGGTCGAGACCACTCGATTTTAGTTACTTTCACGGGGTGGGCAAGGGTAGAATATGGATATGATGACCGGTGTGCTAATACCACGTGTAGTCCCTCTTCTAGGAGTGCCATACCGGGTATTGCATTGATGTGATCCATATTATTATAAACCTACGATACCCTTTATATGCTTAGATCGTAATCCTTTCAAAATCTAACCTTCTTTACTATTTTCAAACATCTGCATGCTTAAGACTTAAATCCCCTCTTATTTGAGCCTTTATTTGTTTGTTTGCTAAGCCGTACAAATTCACAAAAGTTGTTTGGCCGGGAACCACACTTGTGGATCCTGAGGGGTGCCTAACACCTTCCCCTTAGGATAATTTCAAGCCCTTACCCTATCTCTGGTTAACAACGTAGTTGTAAATGAACCCCTTTGGTGTCCTAACGCACCTTTAAAAATCGTTAGGTGGCGACTCTCAAAAACACAAACCCCTTTCCTAAAAGGAAAGAGTTGTCTCAACCGAATGTCATAAACCCGATCTCCGAGAGGAAAAAGTGGGGGCGCGACAATGGAACCTAACGTTGAACCCGCTAGGCAAGCCAACGCAAATATTCAATTTATCTTATTCCTTTATGATTACCAAATAGCATGCGAAAAGACTACACTAACATAGATGAAAGTACAAAATGGAGCAAGGTATATAAGCTCAATGTATGCCCTTACGAAATTTCACAAAAACCAATCCCAGAATTTTGGATTCACAAGCTCACGCACTATTTACGAATAATACATATAACGGTCTGAATGAAATAAGTACATCTATTTCTGAAATATCTAGAACGGAATACAAAGAAGAAGGAAGGGACTCCAAGGCCTGCGGACGCCTGCAGGACTACCTCGGGGTCTCCACTGGACTAAAGGCAGCAACCTCGATCTATGGTCCGTATGGTCCTACACCAGGATCTGCACAAAGTGCAAAGTATAGCATCAGTACAACCGACCCCATGTACTGAGTAGTGTCGAGCCTAACCTCGGAGAAGTAGTGACGAGGCTAGGACACGACAACCAAAGTCAACATGTGCAGTTTAATAGAATACGGAGAAAAATAATACAACGAGAAATAGACAGTTAAGCATAAGGAAAAAGGGGAACATGCTGAGGGGAGGAAATATCAAATAATGAAAGTAACGAGGTAAGGCACAATTTAGATATCAATTTAAGAAACGAAATAGTAATACGAAAACAAGTGCACGTCATCACCCTTCGTGCTTTTACTCTCGTCCTCACCATCAGAATCAATATATTCGGCACGACATCACCCTTCGTTCTTTTACCTCATAATATCATGGCACGGCATTATCCTTCGTGCATTATCTCTCATATCATGGCACGGAATCACCCTTCGTGCTTTTACAATCACAATATTGGCACGACATCACCCTTCGTGCATTAACATTCACTCAAAATCTCAAGACGTGCTTTTACACTCTTCCTCACCCAAACACATCAAATGATAGCAATCCAACAAGGAACAATATAACGGAGTAAACAGAAATAAACCATAACCTCCCGGCAAGGGAGTCAACAGTAGAATTAATACCATCCTAGCAAGGGAGTCAACAGCTATTTCCAATCTCACTTAGTGCATAACTTCACATAAAAATCTTCGACTGAAACTAATACTCAACACTAATTCAATATCAAAGAATTTCCACCAACATGGATAATAATAAAGTGAAACTCGAATATTACTTACGAAAAACCACATAATTCACAATATTCGACTCACGGGCATGCTTGACACCAATGTGTAGGTACTCGTCACCTCACATATACGTCGAACATGATTCTTACACATAGAAAATAGGACACAACACTTATTCCCTCGAGGTAAGGTTAAGCCAAACACTTACCTCAAATTCCACGACCAAACTCAAGCCTCGATTACCGCTTTTGAATTTGACTCCAATTCACTTGTATCTAGACATATTCAACTCAATAACATCAATAAATGCCAAACTATTTCATCCCAACGCTTAATTATAGGTTTTACATCATTCTTCCCAAAAAATCAAAAATCGACTCCGGGCCCGCTTGGTCAAAACATGAGGTTCGGACCAAAACCCGATCACCCATTCACCCACGAGCCCGAATATGTAATTGGTTTCGGAATCCGACTCCAAATCGAGGTCTAAATTCCCAAATTTGAAAAATCCCTAATTCTCCAAAAATCCCTAATTTCTACCCTTGAAGAACAAGATTTAGGCCTAGAAATCTAATGGGTGTTAATGAAAATTGAAGAAAACGAGTCTAAGAACACATACCTATGGTTTTGTGGTGAAATCCCTCTTCAAAATCACCCTTAAGCTATCTTGGTTTTGAAAATATGAAGAAATGGCTAAAATCCCGACTTGCTACTGTTTAAAAAAAAAACTGGACACTTACTCTATGCATTCGCGTGCCTTGGTCGCGTTTGCATAGGCTTAATCCCCCAAGCCTACGCGTTCACGGACCACAGGCCGCGTTCGCACAGCATTATAGGCTAGCCAACCCCCAGCTCCCTTCCTACTCTATGCGTTCGCGAGTGACCAGGTGCGTTTGCGTAGAGTAAACTCCCCAAGGCTCCACGTTCGCACCTAGGTCTATTCGTTCGCATAATGTAACCCAGCCCCCTTCCCCTCTTGTGCATTGTGTTCGTGTGGGTTACCACGCGTTCGCACAGTGTATTTTACCAGACACCAGAAACCAGCGATTACACCAGATTTTCTAAGTCCAAAAACACTCCGACGCCTATCCGAAACTCACCCGAGCCTCGAGGCTCCAAGCCAAACATGTACACAACCTCAAAAAATATCCTACGGACTTACTCGTGCGATCAAATCGCTAAAATAACATCTTGAACAACGAATTTAGCATAGAAATCAAAGAAAAATCTCAAAACTTTCAAAGTTTTAAATTTATAAATACAGGTCCGAATCACGTCAAAACGACCTCTGTTTCTTACCAAATTTTACAGACACAACTCAAATATCATATTGAACCTGTACCGGGCTCCAGAACTAAAATACGGGCCCGATACCATAAATTTCAAATATAACCAAATTTCCAAAAACTCTTATATTTTCAGTAAAATAATTTCTTTCAAAAATTTATTTCTCGGGCTTGGAACCTCGGAATTTGATTCCAGACATACGCCCAAGTCTCATATTTTCCTACGGATCCTCCGGGACCGTCAAATCACGGGTCCGGGTCTGTTTACCCAAATTGTTGACGGGAGTCAACTTAAATTCAATTTTAAAGGTCATTTTAGCATTTTTCTCAGTTTTCACATAGAAGCTTCCCGGATATACGTCGGGCTGCACACGCAAAACGAAGCGAGATAAGATAAGATTTTTAAGGCCTAGGAACATAGTTTTGACTTTATAAAATGAGAGATGACTTTTTGGGTCATCACAAATTATAACTATCCACAAAACACGTCAAATAAGTCAAAAATGGATGCAATTTTGGTAGGCATATAAAGTGAGCAAAGACCAATAATGTGAAATCCTAAAAATATTACAATTTAAAATTCACTGGCTATTTATATTTTACTTTTAGTGTGGCTTGACATATGGTTGGACTATATTCTTTTAACAAAAATATTCTTTCACTATTGTTACTTCATGATGATTAACAAATGTTCCAAATATTTAGTAAACCCAAAGTTAAAAGTTCAAATTATCCTTTTATTTTTTTCCAGTTTTTGCTTTTCTCAACATCTTTCTGAATATACTAATGACCAGGGCGACCCTTTCATAAAGCAAGTAAAGCAACCGCTTTATGCCTCATATTTATGGGAGTCCTATTTCTTGTTACACGTAATAGACTATGTATAAGTTTAAAAAAGAATTCTCTAAAGTGAAAAAGTTTGATTTCTTTTTAACAAATATAGAGAAGAAGGATTTGCAAATGCTATGATTTCTATCAAGGAAGTTGCACTTGAAATGAATATCGAATCCGAAATTCGCAAGAAATATGTGATATATAGGAAGTAAAAATTTGATGCGAATGTTGATAATGAAATCTAAAAAAATTTCGAAGAGTACTTTAGAGTTGATTACTTTTATACATAATAGACAAGGTTATTTTTTCACTTCAAAATAGCTTTGAATAATTTGAAGCATATGAAACTATTTTTGGTTTTCTATTTGGCAGTAAAAACTAATATCACTAGATGTTAAAAATTGGAAAATATTTTCTTAATCTTGAATGTTCCTTAAAGTATAATAATCAATTCGATATTGATGGTTTAGATTTATTTTCTGAATTAAAAATATTAAGAAAAATAGTCCAATTAGAAGATAACAGTTTAATTGATACATTTAATCAAATAAAAAGATTTAATTCTTTTTCAAATGCTTAAATTGCTTATGGAATAATGTTCATAACTCATGTTACCGTTGCTTCAGCGGAAAGAAGTTTTCAAAATTGAAATTGATAAAATCTTACCCGAAAATAACAATGTCGCAAGAAAGATTAAGTGGATTAATTGTCAGTTGGGAAATACTTATTATGAGTTATTGATTATAAGAAAATTAAATAACTTTGTATCTAAGAAAAGCTAAAAAAATAGACTTCAAATAAAGAATAAGAAAAAAATTAAAATGTTAAAGCCCCTCATAAAGTTTGGCTTTAGACCACAAAATTCGTCGGGCTGCCCCTGCCAATGACGCTTCAATATCCCATTTTGTTCCAAACATACTTAACTGAAAGAACTAAGGGAATTTTACAAAAATATATTTTCAACTTATCAACCTTTAACCGCTAATCATATGTTTACCAAACTAGCCAAGTACATATAAAAATTGAAAACCTAAATAAATAAGGTTCTTTCTCTCCAAAAATCACAAGCAGAAATCTTCTTCCATATTTTTAAGCGTGACCAGCAACATTAGATGCAAGACGGAAAGAAAATTTCATGCATGAGGTAGCAAACAAGGTGATAAATACAAAAAAATAAATGTATATGATTCCAAAAATATAAGCAAAAAGAGATTTTTTTCTATGGGTATGGTTGAAATTCATTGAAAACATATAAATGAGTCAAAATACAGATTTTGAGGAAGATTGAAGGTGATTTGGACTGATTTGGTATCAAAATTCGTAGTTAAAATCGAATTAAAAAAATTCTTCCGCGACATATGTATCACGCATGTATCACACACAGAGGTATATATGAATATATGGGGTCGTTTGGTAGGATGGATTAGATAAACAGATGCATGCATTAGCTTTGTGTATTAATAATACCTTGTTTGGTACACTTTTTGAACCTATAAATTAGTTATGCAAGCATTAGTTATACACCATATTTGGTATTATCTTATGCATAACTAATGCAAAAGAAACCATGGTATTGACAATGCAATGGGTTTTAATGCATGCATTAGCTTAGTTAAAGACAAAATCGTCCTTCAAAATTTATGCTTGATTAAGAATGTTGTTATATTAATGAATTTGAAATAATCTTAGAAAGTGGGAAATAAAATTATATCCCTAGTAAATAAATAAATATTTAGCATATTTATGTTTTATAAATAAATATTCAGTTCTATACTACAATATAGGTAGACAAATCAAACAATTCTTTTTAACCTTTTTCATATAAAAATATTCTTCAACATATGTTTCTTTTAAAAAGATAAAGTGATGGACTGGTTATAACGATATTTTTGTAAACAAATAATTCTTTTAGAAATTGTGCATTGCTTTAATACATCAAACCAAACAATGAATAAGAAATATGTCAGTATAACTAATGCAAGTATAACTAATATCAGGATTACTAATACACCATGTTCAGCATTATTCTTATACACTCGACCAAACGACCCCTATATGTGTTACACATTTGATACAAATATGATATGTAATACATACACATATTAGTTTTTTTCATGTTTCATCTTCTACTTTAATTATTCAATTCGAACCACCTCAAAACTCTGTCAAACCATCCCAAAATAGATGTTCAAACTCCTTAAGATGTACCCAACGTATCCTAATAACTTAACACCTACTCAAAAGAAAGCAAAAAATTGACTTTTTTTTGCTAATTGACTAATATTAGTAATATTATATAAATTGGCGAATTATTGTAATAAGTTACTTATAAATGGACATAGCTGATAGTTTCACAAGAATTAATATAATATAACTTAAAGAATTAATTAAACCAAGATACAGAAATATGCTGCTATTATCAAACTAAAGCCCCAAAGGAAACCACTTGGACTAACACTAAACCCAGCAGCTGATTGGGCCGGAGCCGGGGCTGGTGAAACTGGCCCAATGGACTCAGAGACTGGGCTCAAGGCATTGTGGGCTTTGTGGTTGGGAGATAACACAACAACTTTGAGCTTCTGGCCCTTTTCACAATTATCTTCATGTCCACTGATGAAATAGAATGGGCCTGATCTGTAAAGCTTGACTTTTGAATCGCCATGTTTTAATTCACGAGTTGGCTTGTCCTTATTGCACTTGGAATAATCATCTTTTTCAACTATAAGAACAGAATCTGACCCAATTTTGAACCTGAAAACTGCAAGTTTGAAAAAAAAATATACCAAGTGTCAAATCATTAAAAACACCTAGACAGAGTCAGAAATTCTAACAAGGAGATTTAGAAAAAAATATCAACATAAATAGTCGTTCATCCAACCGCTTAAACCAAAAATACCTTCCAATATATAATATATGTATAGTTCATGTAATATATGTATAATCGATGTATATGGATTATGAAAAGTAAATAGTGAATCAAATAGGCTATTTGTGTAAATATCCATTTAAGAAAACAAAAGAATGTATTCAAACCAGCAAATTAAAACAATTTCCGAACCATTTTTACCCTACACTAATAGTTTAACTCCTTTATGTTAGGGAAATTCAAAAGTTTATAAATATACAAATTATTTGCTTTTACCCTATATATTTTTTAAAGAAGAAAAAGAAGAGGAAGGGGTTATTTACTAATGGTATCATTGACTTGAAAGCGATTTCTGTCAGTCCAATGACTGTAAGATTCAGAAGGGTTTAAAACCCAGCCACTTTTGCCACCAGCATAGAATGTATAAGCTTCACATGAGCACATAAAGCCAAGAAAAACCAGAAAGAAAGAGCTAGGTGACAAATGAGACTCCATTAGGAAAAATAGAAAGCTCAGAAACCAAAAGAAGAAATTTGCAAAAATGACCACAAAAGAGAGACTGAGGTATGATGAGTGGAAGATTAGCAGTATTTATTGAGAGAATGTATGAGATTACCGTTGAGTTGCATTGGATATATATGGTAAATCTTAGCTGGTATGTTAAAATCTCATAAATTAGCGAGGTAACGTTGACCATTGAGCTGTAATTTTTTTCAGATAACTGTTTACATCTGGCCGTTTGTGGAGATTTAAATTGCATATAATCTGAAAGTCAAAATCATAAGCAT
Source organism: Nicotiana paniculata (assembly GCA_005239505.1). Lineage (NCBI taxonomy): Eukaryota > Viridiplantae > Streptophyta > Magnoliopsida > Solanales > Solanaceae > Nicotiana > Nicotiana paniculata. Next base: position 13,178 of record ML325739.1, read on the forward strand.
TTTGCTTCAAAGAATTAATTATACAAATAAGAAAAACACCGTTCTAATGGGAATAGAATCCTTGAAAATCTTTAGTGTGTCATATTCCAAATGTTAGAAGCTATTATGAGGAGTGTAAAGTGTAACTACTTGGACGAAGTTTGTGGCTGAACAATTTTTTTCCTCCAAAAGGCTAGAAAAACTCTATAATTTCAAAAACAAAAAGAGGGGAATTCAAGTAAAAATGGTGCGGGGTACCTTATTTAGTCGCCCACATTTAACTTATACTTGCTTTTTAAAAATCTTTTAACTTATACCCACTTTCTAAATAACTTCAGGTCCCTTCCCCTCGCCGAGCTGAAGTTCACCAGTTAAGCTGAAGTTCGTCAGTTATAAAGACAACAACTTCAGCTCTAGATCTGAAGTTCGCAAGGCGTCTACTAGAAAGCTGAAGTTTTGCGTGATTGTCTTTGCTACTTCAGCCCCGCATGCTGAAGTTATGCGTAAAAGCGGGTACGGATGCAATTCTTTACAAAGCGAGTATAAGTTAAAGCGTGGCACAAAAAGTGGGTGCGATGCAAAAGCCCCGGAATTCAATGAAATAGACAATCGTGTATATTTTAATTAGAGCTGTCAAAACGGGCCAGTCCGACTCAACCCATCCCAAGCGTCGTAGGCTTTTAAATTTGGAGGGCTAGGACGGGCTGGCCTGCCATATGAACGGGACCTTAAAATGGCCAGCCCAACCCAGCCCTAAGAAGATTGCGGGCTAGGGCGGGCCAGCCCTTCAACTTTTTTTAGAAAAAGAATTTCTTTAAATTCTTAAATATTTTTTCGTGACGTAGTCGATTAATCATATAAACAACTTATGTTTGCTTAGAGCGTACAAAAAGCTTGATATTTGACGAGAAATCTCGTAATTGAAATGCAAATTCTCTATATCTCTAGCTCTTCTTTTTTATAGTTACATGAATATTTTCATAATACTTTCCTTTCATTTTTCACAAATTCAGAGATTGCTTCAATAAACTTATATGCTGAAGTTTTTTAATTTAGGATTAACATCATTTGTTGTTCATCATTATAGTCCATAAAATATTTAAAATTCCTGAAATTTGCTAGTGGTCAATTTTTTTTTGCGTATTTAAAATTAATCTTTTTCTATGCTGAAGAGTAGTAGTAATAATAATATATTAAAGTAATCCAAACTGATTATTGGCCGCTTATAGTAATACTTTCTTTTGAAAAAATATTATTATTGACCGCCTAAAATATTTTGAGTTCATTATTAGTTAGGCAAAAGAAAAACTATTTTTTTTCATATTACATAAATGTCAAAAATCAAAAGTCTAGTTGATATGAAAGAGTAAATGAGCAATCTAGGGTTGGGGAATGGAGATTACAGTTAATAATTTTTTAGTTTTTAGTTTTTTAAAATATTTAATAGTTAATCAATTTTTGGCGCACAGGCCGGGCCCAGACCCAGCCTCGGTCAAGCCTCAAGGGTCAGTAAGCTGACTTGGGCCGGGCTTATAAGCCTCAATTTCAAATGGGCTCAAAAAATTCTAACCTAACCCTACCCAAATAACGGGCTGGGTTGGGCTAGCCTCACGAGCCAAGCTCATTTTGACGGCTTTAATTTTAATAACATAATCAACTAAGGGTGTGTTTGGTATGAAGGAAAATATATTCCGAAAAATATTTTCCAATTTTTTTCATGTTTGGTTGGCTTAATGTTTTGGAAAATATTTTCCTTACGAACTTAATGTTTTCCTTATCAAAACAAAGGAAAATATTTTCCAAAACTACTTCTCAATCTTCCCCACCTCACCAACCCACCCACCCTCTCTATCCAAAAAGGCTTCTTTTTTCTTCAAATTTTTATTTTTTCGTTTTTCTGCATCACTCACCCCCCACCTCGCAATTTTTTTTTTTTTTTTT